>JABSTQ010002893.1:0-30358 GCA_013358835.2 Ixodes persulcatus
TTGTAGCGTTCTCAGGGGACATAGAAGAAAGAAGCGAAGGATCTAAAGCGGAGTGAAAATTAAAAAGCGCCCAGTCTGCCTTGTCTAACTTCCACCTAGGGACCCGCTTTAAAAGATTAGGCAATGGAACGGTACTCTCTAAAACAACTGGATAATGATCACTTCCAAAAGAGTTATGAAGAACCTTCCAGGAGAAGCAAGGAAGTAATGAAGGGGAAGCAATTAGAAAGATCAATGGATGTGAATGAGTTGTGTGCCGCACTAAAAAAGGTTGGCTCTCTCCCGTTAAGACGGCACAGCCCCGAAGACAATAAAAGACGTTCAATCACACCACCACGGGAGTCTTGACGGGTACTACCCCACATAGATGATGCGCGTTAAAATCTCCTAAAATTAAAAAAGGTTCTGGGAGCTGTCCTATAAGTCCCTGCAGCTCTTGAAGGTTTAAAGGAATGTTAGGTGGTAAGTATAAAGAAACAATTGTTAGAAGGCGATCCAGAAGGAGACGTACTGCAACAGCTTCCAGCGGCGTGCAGAGGGGAACTTGAGAGCAAGCAACTCCACTCTGCACGACCACTGCAACACCACCAGAAGGGGTGGAAGAGGGGCGATCTTTTCTAAAAACCTGATGACGTCTTAAAATATTACAAGAATTAGTGTGAAGATGGGTTTCTTGCAAGGCAAGAGCGATGGGACGAAACTCATCCATGAAATGATTGACATCATCAATATTTCTTAAAATACCGCGACAGTTCCATTGCATAAAATGTAACTTCGTCATCTATTAAAAAAGTGTGTAAATATGTAAATATCGGGAGATAAACCTAGCAAAATAAATAGAACTATGGAGAGCCAACTCGAGCTAAGTGGAAGATGTGACCACCATACGGCAGCTATCGGGGCCATCACTTGGGCGCTACTACAGGTTGCTTCTTTTTAGATTTACGAGAAGCTGTCTCCCATTCCATACCATCCTGGTCGGACCCAGGAGTAGACTGACTGTCAGCATCAGTTGGTATCTCCATGTCCTGGGAAGTGTCTGATGGATGGAGCATGACTGAGCTGGTCCGGCCTGGCACGCGCGGGGGAAAACCCCGGCCACGACCGGATGGAGGAGTGGCGGACGAACTGGGCGAGGGGTCACCCAAGCTCGTCTTGACACCTCCTTTCACAGGAGCTGCATGAGTACCATGCTGCTCCTTCGGTAGGGGGACCCTCTCCAGCGAGCAGGAGCGAGAAACTTGCTCCCTCTCCCTAGAAGGGGACCTAGGAGAGGGGGCAGGCGCGGCTGCTGCCGGACTGTCCTTGGATGGAGGGGCAGCCTGCGTGCTACCACCAGGGGCTGGAGGAAGCTGCTGCTGCCCCGGTCGGGGAGCCGGGGCCCTAAGGTCGGCCGCCAAGATCTCGGGAGAGACCTGGGTGGCCCTTGACTCCGAGCGCGGTGCAGGGCCCCTGCGCAGCGCCTCAGCATAACTACCCTTTGACAAAAAGGAAAAACGATTTTTTGCTTCTATGTATGTTATATTTTCTTTGACTTTAAGGGCAAGAATATCTTTTTCTTGCTGAAATAAAGGACAGCTGCGGTAGTAAGCGGGGTGTGGTCCACCGCAATTAGCGCAATGGGCCACGGCATCGCAAATGTCGGAGACGTGGCCTTGACTTCCACACTTTGCACATGTCTCCCTTCCGCGACAGCTGCGTGATCCGTGGCCAAAACGCTGACAACGGAAGCACCGCTGTGGGTTGGGGACATAAGGGCGGATGCGGCAATTAAGGTACCCTGCTTTAATTGTCTCTGGTAGAGTGTGTCTCTCGAAAGTCAAAATAACATGCTTGGAGGGAATTTCTTCGCCATTCTTTTTAAACATTATTCGTTTGACGGCGACGACACCAGAGCCTTCGAGGCCATCAAGAAGTTCCTCCTCACTGGTATGAAGGAAGTCATCCTCAGAGAGGACACCACGAATGGTGTTAAGTGTACGGTGAGGGCTCACCGACACTTTCAAGTCGACAATGTTGGTCATCTTAGAGAGTGCTTCACTTTGTTTTTTTGTTTCTACCTCCACAAGGAGGTCTCCACAGTGGAGCTTCTTAGCCTTGTAGGAGAACCCTACAAGGTGCTGGAGAACTTTAGCTACAACAAAGGGTGAGAGCTTTGCAACTGGTTTCTGTTCATCCAGCGAATGAATGACAAAAAACTTTGTAAAGGCTTCTTCTTTAGATTCTTTTTCAATGGTTTTTTGTTCGGGGCAGCGCCTTTTAAGTGCGTGCCCTGAACGGGGTTTGGAGGGGTGGGGCGCCATAGGAGGGCAAAGAGTGTTCAGAATCCGCGGTGCACCGCCCACCACCGAGCCCAACAAGGGGTTAAGCGACGCACCATAACAAGAAGGGCTTGACTGGAGACGTTACACTAACAGTGCTGCCAGGAAACTATACCCAAGTGTGGGTCAAGACAGAGGTCCATTACCACCCAAGGTTAGCCCTTGCCGCCAAAGAGGGGTGAAAAAGGAGCTAAAGAAATGAGAAGGAAGTGAAAGAAACAGGAAAGGTAAAAGTGAAAGATCGGAGGGGATAGTAGAAGAAAAGGCGACTAGACTGAATCATCCTGGCCGGGCCTTACCAGGACTCCCGTCTATGAGAAGCGGGGGCCGAAGTGGTGTATTGCCTCACCCGGGGGGCCCCGAAGGGTCCAAACCTACCCCGGGCTCGGCTCAACCACCAGGATGCCCTTTTCCCCAGACACGGGAAAGCCACGCACAGCCATACGTGGGCGGGCAAGCCCGCATGGCTCCAGGTCCGTGGAGACGCCACTCTCCAAACACCTGCTTTCACAGGTGCCCCCTGCGGGGAGATATCTCTTATGATGTTTGGGGAAATTATTTGGTAGGCAGTACGGGATTGATTTCTAGGACTCCCAAAAAAGCGAAGAAATTTTTTTGATTCTTGTACGCTATGTCATTATTAAAAAGAAGAATACCTAGAAGGAAAAAGTCCTGATCTTTTTTATAAAATATTATTATAGTAGGTACAAATCTAAGACTAAGACCAACTCACTGAAAGTGAGTTGGGCACTACTTCATAATAAACAGATGTCACCGAAAGGTGTTACTCTGCGGGAAGAGTTAGACTGGTGGCTGCAAAATAAACAAATTATGTATGATGTGGCACCTGAAGTGTCCATGAACTAGGAGGATGCGTGTAACCGGGACGTTGACCGGCTCACAGTGAATTCACAAGCGGCGCCTTTCCAATTCTTTATTTTTTTTAATACCGTAAACGACTTTATTTTTGCAATGACCCTACGTTTTTCGAATGTCGCGACTAGAAAAATATACCGATAAAAATAAATCGGGCGCACACATCTTTTTATTGCAACAAATACACAGCATACATACCACTTTCAATCGCGAAATTATCGTGCGAAATATCCCCGGAATTTACCCATTGAAAAAACAACAACAACAAATCTGCGAAAAAATGAGTCTGCGAAAACGACACCGCTTACAATTCCCGAACCAACAATAAAAGCAGTAGATGTGCGCATCCTTTTTTAAATATAAAGTCGTGAAAATAACATTTTTCTCAGCAGAAATAATGTGCTAGTACCCTTTGAGTTAGCTTCAGATTATCTTTTCAGACAAATAAGCACATGTTTCACTGTATATAATTTCTTTCTCTCTAAAACTAATGGAACAAAATGGCCGTTTATTACTGTACGCCTCGCAGTGCAATCTCCACTTCCACAGGCGAATCGTCTCCTTCTTTCTCGCATACATGTACAAAAACTACCGTATGATTTTTAGTACTAGAGTCAGTGACAGTCAAGAAATACAGGGCGTCGCAAGTTCCGACTATCATAGTGTAGCGCTCCGCAGTCAATGAGCTTGATGTATCAGCTTATAAGAACATCAAAGAACGAATCACAAACAAGACGCAAAGCACATAAATAAATTCTGGGGGACGCCCAGAATTTATTTAGTTGTCAGCGACTACAGACCTCATCGTTTGTACGGGGTGTCCCCCCGAAAAATGTACAGTGTTCTGTTTTAACCGCAAAAAGAAAATGTGCATCGCCAAACGCTCATCCTCCGCCCAAATGAAGCCCAAGAGGTCTGAATCCGATGCTAAAGTTCCAGCAGGAATCGATATCTCATTCAAAAAGTTATGTGCTTTTTTTTTTTTTTTCAAAACTTTCAACGGGAAAATGGTGCCCATCTTTGCCCGTTTTCAATTTCTGGCGCCATAGAGCTCCATGTGTAATCGAGAGCTTCGTTGGCAGCCATTTTTTCACTGAAATTTTCTGAAAATTAATTTTAAAGTTTTAATAAAAAAAATGCTTAGTGCTGAAACTGCGGCATCTAGTTGGAACCCCTAAAGCTACAGTTTGGTGGAAAATGGGCGTTCGAAGAAACGTAGCTTATTTTTTGCGGCGAAGACAAGAATCATGTATTTTTGGGGGGGGACACTTTACAGATCTAAATAATGTATTAGCATGTCAAAAAAAAAAAAAGAACACGAACGAAAACTTTTTGTCAGCTAATACGCAGACTGCCGAGGAAAAACATACAAAAGACAAAGTAGCCCTAGGTGGCTCCTTAAACCGGGCTTTATAAATCGTAGAGGAATAAGAACAGGAAACGAACGCTTGGTCTCTGATGTGCGCATTTTGGGCACGTAACGCCTCCCCCTTTCAGAGGGGACGCTTCGTTTAGTCAAATGTATTTCTCGTTTAGGTTTGGTAGAAAGTGTGATATATATTCGGAAGTATTTTGCGAAGATATTATGGTAAATTTCGCAGTCCACGCTGCGTCAATACCGTTGAAACCGATGTGAAAAAAGAAAAAATGGCCGAGGACAAAGGAAAAAAAAAGTCCAAATCGCAAATCGGTTGCTGCGAGACTTTTTCATTTTCTGCTACAGTGATGTCTCGTTAATATGGACACCTCCGTTCCCCCCAAAAATTGTTCATAATGTGAGTTGCCCACAATAACGAGACAAAAATGCATGTATTTTCCAAGTTTGTACCCAAAAATGGTGTCCATATAGCGGAATATCCATATTAACGGGGTCCATATTAACGGGACATGACTGTAGTTTTCAGGGCGATTTTTAAACACCGAATGCGCAACAACTGTGCAAACTTGATACCTCTCCCCAGCTGGAGCGTCGCGCACGTAGAAATACACTGCTGTACTGTATTACAGGACAGAGAGCACAGAAAAGCAAAAACTTGGATTCATCCACGTGGTTCGAGGAGTGAAGTATATGAGAAGCTGTCCGTCTGGCTCCTGAACGCAATCTCCCGAATTACGCGGAGGACTTGTCCCCGCAAAGTTTCGTTCAGGTAAGGCTGCCGCTTGGAACGCATTATTATTTTAAAGCACTCAATGCTTTTCAACAGAACCCCCTGCTCCCAGTAATTTCTCGGACCGTCCATCCGTTCGTCCGTGAATTTTGTCGATAATTTTAGCGGGCAAATTAACGTCACATGACGTCAGTGTATCGCGTCTTGCCGCGACTCGACAGCGTGGTGTAACGCCAGGTCAGATCACAACCTGGCGCCGTGATATCAGATCACGTGACCACGTCGCATGACGTCAGATCACGTGACAGCACGACCTAAAAGAGTGACGTTCATTTTTTCGGTAAGCTGTCATGGGGTGGCGCTAACCGGAACTTCTCGCCTGCGTCTCTACCCCCCTACCCCTCACTCTTATGGTCATAGCCTGTCTTGCCCATTCGCCGGGCTTTGCCAGTATCGAGCAGGCTATGGCACAGGACATTTTCGCAGTCAGTGAGAGCTTAAGAAATACCGGGCGTGACGCCTTATGCTCATACTTCTTCCTTCATGATTCTTTCTTCGCCGTCTTTATCGCCTAAAACTGCAGTCTCATTAGCTACGCAGCGATAAAAGGGTGCTCGGTACTCGTCACTCGCTGTCTGTTCCTGAAGCCGCCATTGACTATACAGCGTGCAAGTTCGTCTCCTCCTCGCTCACATCGTGCGTTTGTTTACACTAAACCTCAACCAATGATGGGCCGAGCTTTGCCGTCTGTGGGTCGCGCGTTCCCTACGCGAATTCTCTTGTTGTTTCGTCGAATGGCGTTCCCCTGTCTGCGTTCTGGTGCGCCAAAGACGAATTTTAGAACACTTGCTAGCCGTATAGGGACGTTGTACCGGGCGTCCGCGA
Organism: Ixodes persulcatus; assembly: GCA_013358835.2. Classification (NCBI taxonomy): domain Eukaryota; kingdom Metazoa; phylum Arthropoda; class Arachnida; order Ixodida; family Ixodidae; genus Ixodes; species Ixodes persulcatus. Next base: position 6,191 of record JABSTQ010002893.1, read on the forward strand.
GAAAACCAAACCCTAATTTTCGCACCGCAAGAAAAAAAAATAATATTAAATAAATAAATAAATAAATAAACTAGACATCGCGGAGAGCTTGAACTCCGTCGGAACGTAGCCCCAGCCGTTCGAGAGAGATTCCAAAGTTCCAGCACCAACCGTTATCTTGTAAAAAAGGTATTAACGATTTTCTGAAAGTTTCAACGGAAACATGGCTGCCGACGGAGCTCTCAAATACACGTGGCGTTTAATGCCGCAAGAAACGAAAACGGGCGAAAATGGGCCCCAATTCCCCGTGGAAAATTTCAGAAAATTACCTATAAGATAACAGTTGGTGCTGAAACAGCGACATCTGTTCAAACATTTCTTCGCGCTTTAAACTTTTTGCTGACGATTGCGTCATATATAGAGTAATTGAGGAAGACGAAGATTATCTCAAACTTCAATTAGACTTGGACCGAGTGTCAAACTGGTGTAGCGATTGGCGAATGGAGCTTAATGCAAAAAAATGTAAAATGGTTAGATTTTTGAGGAAAAAGCAAGTCAGAGAAAATATGGGCTATACAATTAACACTCAACAACTCGAAAGAACAGAAAATATTCGTTATCTTGGTGTTATTTTCTCAAGCGACTCACTATGGAATAGTCATATTAATTTCATTACCAATAAGGCGAACAGCATGTTAGGATTTCTACGTCGCAATTTTTGTCATTGCCCAAAGGAATTGAAGGAAACTTTATATTTCTCTTTTGTACGTTCAGTTCTAGAATATGCGTGCATAGTTTGGGACCCCCAGACTAAAAATCTATCGGATAAATTGGAACAAGTGCAAAATCGCTGCGCTAGATTTGTCTCAAATATTTATAGGTTCAAAGCGAGCGTCACGGCCATAAAGCAACAGTTACACTGGCAACCGTTGTCGTACAGACGAAAAAATCTAAGACTCAAATTTTTCTACTGTCTTTATAATGATAAAACTTGCATCACCAAAGAAAATTACATTCGATGTCCTTTCTACGTGTCGGAAAGAGTGGACCACCAATACAAAGTTGCAACCATTAGCTCTTGTTGTAAATCATATTTTGTCCGAACTGCATTAGAATGGAACATGCTTAACGAAAATGTGTTTCCATCTATTTTCAGCTGAAATGTTCTTTGTAAACCTCTCCCTGCAATAATGCCTCCAAGGCGATGCAGGTAACCTCAATAAATAAATAATAAAATCTTGCTCGAACAGATGGCGCTACGTTCTGGTGGAGTTTGAGCTCTCCGCGATGTCTAGTTTATTGTTTCGGTCTGAAAAACAAGGTTCGGGTTTGTCGCGGACGCCCGGTTTGTCGTTTTATGCAAAGCTTGTGCGTGAGGGCAGTGCGAGAATGGCACGTAGCCAACTGAACTACGTCAAGAGGACAAGGGCTGCAATACACCCCTTGTGAAGCGATAGTTGAAAGAATTCTTTCCTGGTGTATCACGATTAGACATAGAATAAAACTAGCATTTTTGTAGTCACCGAGAGCGTAAGAAATATGGCAAATCCCAAACATCTATATCTTATCGCTTGAAAGCCAATAAGAACGCTTTGATAGCTGATGAGAACACGGAAGCACGAATCACAAAGGAAGAAGCGATATGATATTATGGCACTCCCTGCGTTTCTTCAGCTGACAGCGACTTGAGCCTTCAATGGCCTGCCCGCTCTTAGAACGCAGCTCTTGGGCGCCCGTATCCGCGTACAACCGGGTCGCCGCCGGCGTCGGGGTAGCCCGCGTTGCGTTATGGGACGTCACAGACCTATACACCAATTCAATTCCCCGCTAAATTTAGCGGTGAGACTGACGTCACGTCACCTCAACACCAATTCAGTTGTTCCGCTAAATCTAGCGGGAAATCGCATTGGTATATATCGCCGTTGGCGTAACCGAGCGCGTTGCATTGTGGGACGTCACATACCTATACACCAGTTCAGTTCCCCGCTAAGTTTAGCGGTGCAACCGAATTGTTGTTGAGGTCACGTGACGTCAATTTTCCGGAAAAACGTAATTTGTGTATAGGTCACGTGACACAAAGGCATGCGACGGCATTTTTTTTCCTCTGAAATTAGCGGGGAAACTGAATTGGTGTTGTGGTCACGTGGCGTAAATTTTCCAGCTCAATTTAGCGCTGGAAACTGTGACGTCATGTGACACCCCAGGCAACGGCTTTACAAAATGAGTCTCCACGAAATCTGGAGCAACTAGCCAAATAACGTTTCACGTTAAAACAAGCGCCCTGCCGTTGCAATTTGGGGCTCTCACCGTACCCTCCTCGTCCTTTCTGGCTTACTCTACAAAACAAAAATATCAATATTTATATATTTTTTCTCTTACATTTTCTACCACACTATGTGGCAAAATCAGAATACCTCGTGACCTGCTCTCTAATTCCGCATTACACAGAAACGTAAACGTCTGTAATTGTTTTATGCAGTTCTCGTACGCATATGTTCCAGCCTTCCAATCTACTGGGTGACATGCCGCCTTGTGAAGCCCGGCTAATCGAAGAAAAGCTCAAGTTACGAAAGGTGGAAACGCCGTGGCGCCTGGCAGTCATTGCGTCGTTCACCTCTCTTATTGCGACACCCTTCTACAGAACGTCGGGCATCATGTACGTACTTCTGATCGAAGAGTTTAATATCAGCCGAGAGCAGGCGTCTCGCCTCATAATGTTTCAAGGGAGCGGAGTCCACGTGTCCGGTAAGTTTCCCCGAGTGAGTTCTTGTTTTCCAACCTTAGTATCACATAAAAACCCTAATGCTGAACTCACACTGGCGTTCGAAGCGCAACCGCGAAGCAGATCAGCGCGTTGTCATCATCAAATGCGCGTGAAACTGCATTGAACCTTTAAGCAACCGCCTTCGCAACCGCTTCGCGATTATGGTTCAACCACCATCGTGAATTAGGCAGAATACTGTTAAAGGGTGTCGCCGAAAAAAAAGAAATTACTGGGTCCTTCTTGCCGTAAACGTAAACTACAGATTGCCCAAGCTTTTGTTTCCTGGCAGATGCAGCACTATACATGCAGAGCCGTGTAGAGAGAGAGTCTGGTCAATGGGAGACGCGGGCAGAGCCAGGGCGTTCACCAGACGTAGAAAGAGGGCTTGGCATGCTCTCTTGGCCAACCAGAAGCCGAAAACAATCCCCTAGCGGTGGTAGCGAGTAACGATATTATTCATAGGTATGTGTTGATATATAGTTTGAATAAGCGCGTAAGAGTGAAATGTAGTTACCCTTAGAAGAATGGATAGTTTAATCGAGTTGGTGAGAATTCATCGTAAGAAATAGCACGAAAAACAGACGAGGACGAAGAAGAAACACACGGGACGAGCGCTGACTATCAACTGAAATATGTTAATAGGAAAACACATGAAAACGACAATTAATTTTTGGCAGTACACCCCCCGTCTGCGTATCACCAGACAATTCATAGCAGCCTGATGGCACGTGTTAAACGCGATATAAAGTGACATGATTCTATCCCAAATCCAAAAACGCCAACTCACTGTCCAGCAGTGCCAAAGACGGCTGGCTGACACAAGAGGTTCCGGCCCTTTTTATTTGGTATGCCTCTACTATCTCTCTAGACACTTGGTCCCTGTACTTGAACAAAACTTCGGTGTCATTCAATCTTGGCTCACACTTACAGTCACGACAATGCATCGCAAGCTGAGAGTATGCAGACCTCTTCAGTGAACTTTGGTGCTCTCTTAAACGGATGTTCAAACAGCGCCCCGTTTGGCCAATATACACCCGTCCACATGAGAAAGGTATCCCATAACTGCTCCAACGGTGCATGATACGAACTGTGTGCCATGCTTTACAGTGCAACCATGACTACTCGGATTTTTCCACTTACTAACACACTTTTCTATGGCGGGGCAAATCTGGCTGAGCTTGTTTTTGGCCCAAAACAAGCTGAGCCAGATTTTCCCCGCCATAGAAAGGCGTTTTAGTAAGTGGAAAAAGTTAAATTTGCCTTTGTGGCGAAAGTTATGTTGCCATACCTGAGGGCCCGGTGGAAACTTGTGTATTACATAAGGCATTCAACGAATGCCTCACAGAGGGCTTTGTAATTGATTTATTGTTTTCGTGCACGCGAGAGCGTGTCCGAGCACCAGCCAACGTCGCTTCGTCAACTGCACGTCCTCGCCGTTTGTGTTCAAGCTGGCCAAGGAGGAACTACGCTACGACTGTCGGACGAGATTGAAGGAAGGTGTGAAGGATGGCATTGGTCGTGCTCTATTGGCGGCGAGATGTCTTGGTGGCGCCCTCCTATGGTTACCTTTCGTGACGTCATTACCTTGTGAGCAACAAGTTTTAAGGTGTTTGTAAAGAGCATGGTGAAAGCTTGAAATCATAGCACTCTCAAACCAACATTGCCAATACCTGTCAAAATTGTAGTTCTTCCATTCCTCTTATTTCCGTCGATGGGAAATTCTTTGCTGACGTCAAAGTCAGTATTTGGCCTATCATGGAAGACCGATCACAGCGGCGCTTTCGATCGCTCACGTCGCCAGTAGTTCCCGGTGTAAACCCAGCCGTGCGTTTTCGATGACGAGGTGAGATATCGTAATTAGGACAAAGCGATACAGTGTGTACGATTGCGACGCTCGCGCCCCGCAAAAACAAAAAACAAAAAAAAAAACAAGCGGCGTGCTTTCGACGACTAGTGGAAATATCGTGATTGTGACAAAGTTGACCTACCGCAGCGAATCCGTGAATGATATTCGCGTGGACACAGCGGCAGATACGAGTGTGAAAAGGTTATTTCAGATGGTAAAACCCAGGCGATCACATAAGAAAACTTTAGTTTCGCGTCCGACTTATCGTTATGATCGCGCGACACTCCTGAGGACCTGACCATTCATTTGAACTGTTCTGATTGGGCAGACACACACAAGCTCTTTCATACTTGACGACGTGGACGAGTAATAAAAGCGAGATGACGGCATACCAGTGGTTTCATGCCATGTTTCACGTCTTGCTTCAATCGTGTCATAAATAGACGCTTTAGTGCACGTTTGCGTGAACAGCGCGTTTGCCCGCACCTCGTAAGGGACTCGTTTGTATACAGCGCGTTGGCCTATACACCGTTCACCCTTAAGCTGACACTGCAACAACGTTGGACTGCAACCAATGCCACAAGCACGATAGCTGGAGGCCGCTGCTTCGAAGTGTTCTTCCGCAGAACGAGCGCTCGCGCTATAGAAATGCACGTCTCAAAGTCAGATGCACGGGCCAGAGCCGTTCTGGCGCGGGCTGGCTCGCGCATGTATGGTGGTATCGCGGTGTGAGAATCGCGCTTCAGAATAAAGTTCCTTGCCTACAGCTTCCTGGTGTGAAAAAAAAATAAAGTAAGGCTCTAATACTGCTCGCATAAACAGAAACTAGAATTACTTACGCGTCGCAGACCCCGCCTTGTACTGCTGATCTACGACGATCATCCAGATGACAGCCATTTTGACAGGCGCCAGTGCGCCCTCTATAAGGTCGTGAAAGTTGCGAATAGCGCTGAGCGTGAAACCGACACGCGCATGACATACTTCCTGCGCTCGAAGACGACGGCTCGCGGCATCTTTCATTTCGCGGATATCTCCCACATCTAGTTGTCCGGTCAATTGCTAAACATTAGAGCATTTTAATGCAGCCAGTGGCCGCGCAGAACGAAACAAAATATCGATTGCACTGTAGAGCAGGAGAAAACTTAAAGGAAACGTTGCCGTTTAAAAGCGTGCAAACAATACCCGAACCGGAAGCGTACACCCTGCCTCCCGTCATGGCGGCCGGATGCGGCCCGAATACCACGTATAACTCCGTTTAACGTTAAGACCTACCTCAGCCGTCGCTATACGGTCGGTCATACCAATCAAGCAGCGCCGAAAGTGCAATGTTGCGGCGTTGATCGCTTTGTGCGCTCTCAATGACCGACAGAACCAAGTGCGCACAGAGAATACGCCACGATCCCGCCATTTTTATTATGCGTGTTTGGTTAAAGGGATGCTGAACCGAAATCTGGATTCCACAAAACACGCGGAAAAAGCGTGCAACGGGATGCTACAGCTACGAACACAAAAACATCACTCATGCAGCGATTTCTCGAACGTATGACCATAGGTATGACCGTATTTTTCAAAAAAAGGAGGATTTGACCAACGTTCTTAGCCCACCCTATGGACAGACGCGGCGAAACCGGAGGAATGTCGGATACACATTACCTGAAGTGGAAAGAGATTTTATTGCGCTTTTTATAGTAAACATAAGGTTTGTGCCACACTTGACGGAAAAAGAGCGACGTTGAAAGATGTCCTTCACCATTGCCCGTGGAGGCGTTGACTGTGGTGGCGCCAGGTATGCTATCCGCCCTTATCTGCTCACGTGCCGGCACAAAGAAGAACCGTTTTGGAACGCCGCTTTTCCGTGGAGCTTGTCAACTGATAGATCTAAAAACGTTGCATTTGACAGAAATGTTCACGTCATGTTTCTCCGAGAAGGAGAGGGAACGGCCTCGCGTCTTCTCCGCCTCGCCGCCTTGATTGAGCGAAGCGAAGCGAGGAGGAAACGAGATATCTCTAAGTCACGCGCCCCGTCGGCCTGGTTCAATCTCGACCTCTTTTTTCCAAAAATACGGCCGTCCATTCGAGATATCGCCTTACGAGTAGTGTTGTAGGGATTGTAGCGTCCCGCCTACATATCCTGCTTTGTTTTTTTGAAATCCGAATTTCGGTTCACCATCCCTTTAATTCACTGAAAGCAAACGCACGAAGGAGATTAGCGCCGCGGTGTGGCGCTGCCGGTGTTGCTTAATTGATCGTTTTCATCTCTCCGCGCCTCTGGAAGGTGTTCACAAAAAATCCCTGATGGTCACACATTCCTGTTTTACCACCCCTATATTTTCTCGCGTATTCCAAGTTCAAATCTGTTATTTTTACAGCGAAGCTGTTTATGGCTATAGACCTTTCCAAAAACGAGCTTGTGGCCGGTGCCATTTTGAGCGTTCCTGCGTATGGCGCGTGCTTTGCTCGCTTTCCGAAGTGACGAACACGCACGTGCTGGGCTGTGAAGATCGCACGCTGGACTGTGATTTTGTAAACATTGGAAAGGTCTATACTTCGTCTCACTTTAGTATGGACTATTGTTAGCCGCGCGTGCTAAAAACGCGAGCTAGTCGCTTTCAACGAAGCCGCGGCGGCTGCACGAGCGCTTGTGCAGCAAGTGCTCTAGTCAAGGCAGTCAAGGCTGGCCGCTCGCGCTAGCACAGCCTTCGCGGTTAGTCCATGCTAGGGTGAGACGAAGTATAGGTTACGTGGATTTTTTATGTGCGTCAACAAAACCTCTACGCTCGCACCGCCGCCCGCGCCGCACGCGCAAGCCTTCCCCGTATAAAAAATTCGGAGTAAATAACAAAAATAAAGCGTCGACGAACGCTCGTGCAACATGCCATTTGTTTTAGGCTTTTGCTTTAGAACAGTTACTGCTGCAGACGCCGGCACGTGCGGCGCCTGGAACACCATTTTCTGCATACTCCTTGATGCTTAAGTAATTTAGCAATAGGTCTCTTCATTAAATTAGCCATCAATAGGCCCCATTTTCAAGATCAGTAGACTATCAAGTAGACAATAAAAGTTTCTCAAAGATTTGCCGCTGTGCGACCCGCATCGGCCATGTCTACGCTCGCACAGCCAATGTCACTAGATCAGCTCAGTTAACAAGCTCCGCATTAGCCGCGCTTCAGAAAGCCGGCCCCCTCTGTTCGCGCGAGCGTGGTGGCGCTGTCGTCGCAGCCCACCCGTTCCGCAAGGCCGGTCAAGCACTGGTCAAGCTCGGGACGCTGGCTTTTGATTGCGAAATCAGGCGGTCGGCGGCACGTCGACGGCCCCCGTGCACTTCTTTTTATGAAATGGACTCTGCAAGTAGAGTTTGCTGCAGTCACAATTGTAATTATGCACGCTAACGATTTCTTCGACTTTTACTCTGAAATTCATCGGATAGCAACATGGGTGCCTACAGGGGTTTACCCAGGAATTGAAATGGGGGGGGGGGGGGGGTATATGTTTAAGGGGGGGGGGGGGGGGCATTGAGAATAGAGGAGTTGTCGTGAATTAAGGGGTACCTTCAGAAAAACAAGGGGGGGGGTATACACCCCCCCCCCCCGCCCCCCCCTAGGGGGTGTGTAGGGATATCACTGGGTGCCTAGCTTTGGGACTGGCTTCCGAGTGCGATTCTATGTTCGTGTAATATCAAAGTACACAGGGATTTATATCAAAGTTGATGTCTCTCATACTCGCGGGTGCGCTGTCAGCGCCGTATGCAGTTCTCGATAAACGCTCCCACTTGTCACAGGAAAACGAACAAAATACGTTTTCTGCCTTTTATTTGTTACCACAACAAATCAAGGCTAAAATTGCAGATGAATACTGTGCAAAGTTTATTTCTTTTTGCTTGAAAAAAATCGCGAGCAGAATGCAAAACACCAGAACTGAAAATACCTGTAGTTGGTGATCACAGGACCCGAGCATTCTTGTTTGCTACAGCCACCTTCTCCGTCGTCTCTCGATTGATGTATCTCGCGCAGAAGAGCGTTTGCGTTACAGCGAAGAGGCATTGCAGTTTTCAAAAGTGGTATTTGCACCCCCGTCTTCCTATGTCGCATTCTCAAAGTAGCTAAAATGTCTTTATTTTGGTTTCAGATAGATCGCAGAAACGTAACAAGATCAATAAAACAACAGTATCATTTATGGAAAAGTGCAACGTTAAAAAAATAGTAGTTAACATAAAGCGAATTTAAATTAACCCGCGCTTATAAACACGTCAACAAGCATGTTGATGTCAGGCACACGGAGCATGCGTACACTTCCACAAATAAACTCGTTTCACATAGCCAACGAGGGTGTCTCACAATTCGTTCACTGTTGCCGCGAAGCTGTAGCAGGTACTGTAAAATAACGGTGCTAACGTCTACCGCACGTTCACACGTAAACCTCCAAATATACATACACGAATCCGCGCTGATCAGCTGATCGGAAGTGATGTCTTGAAATTCTTACCCCTTAGTCACACGTCGCCGAAATGGCACGCACACGCAAGGGAGCGAGGTTGTCACACACGTAAAGAACATACGAGAGGAATAACTCAGTTGTTTTCACCAGTAGCAGGCCTCGACGTAGCCGAATAAAAATATAAAAACAGCCCGATTAATTCGAATGACGAAGACGTCTTCAAATTGTCGTTCTTTCCTAACGCGGCTTTGGTGTGTATGCAGCAGTTTACGCCTGAACTTCTGACACAAACAGAAAACACCAGAAAAGGGAAGTTCAGGGTATTTTGGTCCGCAGACAACCAAAACACAACGGTCCATGTGCAGGAGGCCACGAACGATAGACGCAGCCATTTCTCCGAGTTGCTTGCCTTGGTGCCGAATATTGGAAAACTGCCAAAACTAAGAAGGCCCGGCGGGCGTAAATTTACTTCAAAAGTCCCAGAAAATGTTGTCTTAATCCGGACATTATCACACTGGCAACAGTCCTTAGTAATAGACTTTCTGAGCCCACACAAACACGATGTTTTACGGCGTATCCACGGGTTCCGAGGCCAGCCAGACCGAACGGATCGGGCGGGCTTGAACACGAGCGCCGCTACGCGACAGTGAATGGCAGCGCGTCGCCTTTTTCTCGGAGCTCGTCAACTTCTCCGATCCAGTAACGTTGCGCACAGCCCTCTGTTCGTCGTCCTTCCAAGGCTCGCTTGCGTGCCTAGTTTCCTTTCCCTCACTATCCCGGGGTGGCGGTCCCGTCGCGCGTGCCTACTTTCCACCGGGTGGCGGTCCCGTGTCGCGTGTGTTTCCTCCGACTCTTCGGGGCGGCGATAGTCATCCACGCGAAATGATGAACACCGATCGAGACAACCATAAATGTGTGTGCGTACTTTTCGCCACGATGATCACCGATCAAGACAATAAATGTGCTCATACCTTTGTTCAAACTTTTGTGTCACGTCTGTGTCGCGTGCTAAACAGCTTCGCTGGTCATCCACCTTTACAAAGTGGAATGGCTCATGATTTTTGTTTCGTCCCGCATATCAGATACGGAATATATGTGAGTGAGAACGAAAGGGGAAGAAGAACTTCTATATCCCGCACTAGCGCCACTAAATAAGCTACGCTTTAGTGTGACGACACTTTCCCATACTGTGACTTAACATCATGGTTGCCAGTTATCTGAAGCTTTATTTGAAATCACAGGAAACGATTTTCCGCGCTCCGCAAATGTTTAAACAGTTCGTGACAGAGCAAAGCAATATTTCACGAGCTTCCTAACACCGAATCTAAGGCTGAGGAAGTCGCACTTTTGAATCATGACGACCGGCAGTTGCATCTGCTCTACACAAGCACCATAATGGCGGCGCCCACAACATTGTGGAAGAACAGAGTGCCAATACTCTACGCGCAGCTCATTTAGTGGCTTTATCCCGCACCTGAAGCCCCATGCACGCGCTTCCGATGGGCACGTCATCGTCCTTTATATATCGTCAACACTCTAGACATGCTAAATGCAAACCTCTCCTTTTATTTGCTAACTTTTTCTTAGTGCTGTATTAGAAGTTCTATTATCTAGATGCTGCTAAACGCAGTCCTACATTCTTAAAAAAGGGTGTATTCTTACCCCTTTGTCCCATATAAAACACCCCAAAACATCAGTTCGACGTATAGCGCACTGGCGTCGAACTGACGGTACCAACCTTTACGAGAGGCTTGATATCCGTGTGGTACAACTTTTTTAAGATAGCTAATGTTCATGTTACTGACTAAACAAAAAAAAAAATCGTTTTCTTTTTGTTTTATTGTAAAAACCTCAGTGTTTTTTTTTTCTGTGGTTTTTGATGCGTACTTTAGCTGTTTAATAAGTCATATCGCACCGTTATCAAGCCCCTCGTAAAATTTGGGGCCGTCTGTTCGACTATAGTGCGCTGTACGTCGAACTGAAGTTTTGGGGTGCATTATATGGGACAAAAGGGTGTAAGGCGACACTTTTTTTTTAGAGTGTAGCCTATAAATGAATGTTGCTCAAAGAGTTAAATTAATTTACAATTTGATATGACTAAGGTGGGCATTATATAGGAGAGTAGAGAAGCTGAAATGAAAAAAAGAACAGATTCACAGGAGCATATATTGCTGCGTATTTAACACTCTCCTCTCAGTACTCTTGAATCTGGAATGGTTTTAAAAATATATTTTTGAAGATTTAATCTAAGCACGTATTCTGTCGCGTGTTACATGAATTTGCATACAAAATTCTATTATTTTTCAATTTTTCAAGTGCACCAGTACAGAACAGCACACGAGCAAACATCCTGTGCCAGAATAGCACGTGGTAATTAAAAGACTAATACATTTAATATGACACACCAATAAGATATTACGTGACAAAACAGCACAACATCAAAACAGCACGGCCCCAAGACAGGATATTGACAATATAACGTGTGGCGTTAATGACTGATGTATCTTACGCTTAGAGATTAAGTCTGGAGACGCAAAACGTGCAGCGAAATGTCAGCTGTGCGGGGTGTTAATAGTTAAATGTTTCTTAGCTCGCCGTACGTGCCATTCGTACGACAAGTGTAGTAGATACAATACGAGCACGTGCAACGACAAGTGGTTTGTACCACTATGGATCCCCTGGTGATCCAAAGTGGTACCAACCACAGGCATCAGTTTAACTTGTATGAGGTGCACTACAGTAGTGTTTGTTGTGACAACGTTTGTGTATTTTAATTACACTATAATTGGCCGGTGTATGCTGTATGTAGAAGGACAGATAGACGTGTCATTGCTCCAGACTCAACAAGATGGGCTCCTTCAGGGCACCTACAGTTTCCATGGTCTGATAGATATGACGACTTTGCTTAGACAGCGTAGTTAAAAAAAGGAACATTTTTGAAGCTATACTTTTTTGGATTGAGTGTGTAAAGAAGGCGTCACTGTAAATTTAAGAGTAGGATGTTGAGTTTACAGGGGTCGTGTGAGAAATATGTATATGGTGTGGTGACTGAAGTTTCGTATTATATGCTGATCTTTCTAGTGCTATTTGTTTATTTTGTCTTGCTTAAATAAAAAAATAAGCTAGTTTATTAAAGGTTAGTGTCACGTGCGTTCACTAATTTAGCCCCGTGTTTGTTTGACTGCTTTTCATCGACACTTGTTCAAGCTCGTTAGCCTGCATATGTGATATCATTTTAGAGCGCAGCTCTTAAAGGCCCGTTTCCGAGTTGAGTGGCGTCGCTGTCAGCGTCGGCGTCGGCGTAACCGCACTAAATTTAGCGGGAAAATTGACATCACGTGACCTCAACACCAATTCAATTCCCCGCTAAATTCAGCCGGGAAAATGACGTCACATGACTTAATTCACGTCAAATATGAACAAATTCAGTTTCTCCGCTAGATTTAGTGGCGGAGTAGGTGTAGGGGACAGGAGGAGAAGGAGGGGAGAGGAGGATGATGGGAGAAGGTGAAGCAGGGGAGAGTAGAAGGAGAAGGACGAGAGGAGAGGAGAGGAGAAGGTACAGGACAGGAGGGGAGGAGGAGGAAAAGAGGGGAGGACGACGAGGAGGAGCATACCCTCCCCTTCGCACCTTCCCCTCCTCCTCCTCAAGAGCTGCGCTCTAATTTCCTGTATAGAGATTTGTAGACGTCTTTAATTTCTTACTTTAATTTTTACTAGGTTTTGCGGCTGGGATTCTTCAAAAATACATTTCAACATTAAACATCGCTCTCTTAGGCAGCATTGTTCTGTGGAGCAGCATCGTAGCGTCAGCATTTGCCCCGAGCCTCACTTGGATGTCAGTAACATTTGGGGTTGGACATGGTACGCTACCTTCTTCTACGCGGATTCTTGATGTAAAAGAACACGATTTTCTGATGACGGTAGATCCTGAACCTCGGGTGGAAATCATAAAACACTAAAAGCGTAGACAAAACTATCATTGTAGCTAGGTACAAGACATTCTATGAGATTCCTTTTTTTTCTTTTTTTTCTGCGTTTTTTATTCGTTTTCCGCCACCCCTATTTAATGTCTTAACGTCATAATAAACACGCACCAGTTGGCGTGCGCTGTGACTGTATTTGTTTTTGTTAATCTACTTCCTGCTGTTCCAGGTGGTGCTCTTGCTGCTAATAATAAAGTTCAACATCACAAATCTGCGAACATACCTGAGGCATACGGTATCACAATAAAGTGAAATCTATGATTGAAAAGCTTCAGTTTAGTTTTACCTAGGTGAGAAAGCGAGATATAATATAACTGTCATTTATATTACGTTTTATATTGTAATATTTTTCTATAAGGCCAGCTCGTCCCAATTTTATTATTAGAACAGCTGACGCAGTTATTATACGCTGATCCTATTATTAAAAGACGCATGGAGACTAAAAGTGTCATATGATAAAATTCAAAAAGATGATGAAATTGCACCGCAGGTTCTGCCACAACGCACAAGGAAAATATATCGAATACGTCACTTTCGCAATTACGTCTGCTTTGGATATGCCGAGCCAAATCAACGACAAAAGTTAAAAAAGGTTTTAGCACAGAAAGATCGTCATTTTCCGCGCGCATATTTCTAGTCTGGGGTATACACATATAAAGCAAAAGGTCTTCTAGGAACTCCGCTGACAGCAATTGCTACAGTAATGCCCTTGTAGCTCAGCTCTCTGGGCGTAAAATATACAAACAGAAGAACAGTAACTGAATATATGCCTGCATTTTGCTGGTCGCCTCCTTAAAGTGTTTATTCCAACATTATATCTTTTACTCACATAGGACACAGCCTATTTTTTTAGACATGCGGTATTTTTGTATTGGCCTGTCTTTCTATTATAAATATCTCACAATGTTTGTGTTGTTCGATCCTCCATTGTACGAATGTACTACAATATTTTGTTCAGTTGTAAGGCTTTTTATGTAACTACGTAAAACTTCAACGCAAACATATTGTTGTTTAGACACGTTTCTTTTAATATATATGCCGTTCGGTACGCTCAGCCTTTTTATCTTTTTTTTTTTTTTTTAAGGTAGAACTTAAACGGTTTTCGATGTAAGAGTAACAGGCCAACAACTGCACCTTGTCTTTATAGTTGTTTTCTTATTACATTGCGGCTTAGCTTTTTTGACGCAGGCCTCATGTTGAAAGGTTGTCTCCGGCTACTATATGCGTAATAGTGCTCCTAGGTATTAATTTTTTTTTATTTATTCGCGCACCAACAACAAAAAACAATTATTGCACGTTTCCAGCCTAGTATGGCATCTAATGTGTTTCTTTCCAATAATATTTCAGGGTTTGGAACGGGCGTCATGATAATGGCCCTTGCCCTCATCATCCTGGAGAATTTTGTCAAGTACAGGGGGATTGCAACAGGAATCCAGTACGCAGGAGGAATGGCGTCAGGAATTTTATTTCCCAAGTTCCTCCTTTTCCTACGCGAGCAGTACGGCTTTCGAGGAATGCTTCTTATTACTGGAGGTCTTTTGATGCACGCCACGTTATTCAGCTTCCTACTGAAACTGTCAAGTGGCCCAAAGAAACACGCTTCGCCTAAAATTAGTTCCGCAAACGGTGGTCCTGCCCTCCCAGTACCCAATCATGCGAATGATTCTGCCTTGACAAATGGCGCGACTAATAGTTCTTGCAAAGATGATGAACGGAGGAGCTACTCTATGTCGTTGCTCATGTTTGCTCAGCCCATGTTTTACGTCATATTTTGTTCAGCTGTGACCATGCATTACACTCAGCACGTCTTCACATCGACAAGCGTGGACTTGGCCATTGACAGGGGCTCGAACCTTCGGAAGGCTGCTTTCATCCCCGTCACTGCATCCGCGTCTGGTCTATTAGGTCGCACGTTACTTCCTCTGCTGGCGGACACGAATTGTTTGGGGACTAGAAGCCTCGTGATGTTCTGTCACTTTTTTCTAGGACTCTTCATGATCCTCCTTGGTCAGGTCTCATCATTCGAGCTTATTCTGTTGGCGTCGTTCTGTGGCTCAATGTGTTTTGGTTGTGGTATTACTATGAAGACAGTCCTGATGGCTGACTGCGTTGGAATAGATGCCGTCGGCGTTTGTTGCGGGGTCGCCGGGTTAGGAATCTTGCCACTCTTTATCGGAGATCCATGGATTGTTGGTAAGCATTTGCAAAATATTTGTATTAACTAAGAAACGAATGCCTTGGAAGTATTTGCTTTGTTCGCTATAGATATTTAAATAACAATTAATAATCTAAAAAAGAAAACCTTCACTGACTTTTACAGTTTTTTTTTATTTCTTCCTATTATTGACTAATGAATGAAATTCAGTAAAACAGTGGTTATGAGGGCAATACAGGAAAACAAATTTCGAATTTATGATTCTTGTATAGGTTATACTTAAATAAAACATGCAGTGAAACATGAGTATTTAATATTAACATTTAGGCGTGAGTTCTGGAGGACATCTCTCATAGAAATAGTCTCCAGAATAGCCAACAAGGAAGTTTGGTACCTTAGGAGAAATCGAGCAAATAATTAAAAAAAATGTACCCTTTCTTTGAATAGGGTAAAATAATTTGGGACCATTTACCGTAACAGGTTCTTCTAAATTAAAAAAGAAGGTTAGCGACTTGCAGCCAGGTGTATTTTTGAAAACTGCAATTGCGCCCTGTTCACAAAGAACTGTGCTGCCTGGCTAACCTTCCAGCTTATGCATTAAGCACCAGGTGTGATTTTATGAAGTTTTGAAATCGAGATATTTGCGATTTAAAAAAGATAAGCAAAGATAATTACGTAAATATACGCATAGGTAAATATATAAGGCAACGCGATATATGCATATAAGAAAGCTGCCCGACAAAACCATTCATTTGAGATTTCTTTCTAGGCCAGTTAATAAGTGGAATGTACGTATTGCATAGTGATACCGTCATCTTAACACATGGGAAATTTAATGGGTATAGTGCTTAATAAATATTTCAGTTAATTTTGTACGGACGTTTGTTTCATTATTTGCTTACACCCGCAGAGATAAAATTAGTTTCTCGTTCATTCTTTTCTAGTTTGAACTGTCTTTTATTGGAAGCAAGAAGAGCTAGTGTATATGTGTGAGTGACAGCTATTTGTGTGTCGGCTTTACTTGCTATGATGCAGTTATGCTTGTTACACTTTCAATGATGTATAAGCGCCTACCAAATGAATCGAAGTGCGATACGGAAATTTTACTGAACTTGCGTTATTTGAGTAATTTTTATGCTGAATTCGTTTAGGTTACCTTGTATAGCTTAGTGCACACTTTTGTTAATTTTTATTTCCGCTCGTTCTCCTGTAAAAGCTGGGGTAAGGGCTTACAGTGTGATTGAACAAATACATGTATAAAAATAAATAAAAGTATAGTTTCTATGCAGGACAAAATATAACGCGAATTTAAGGAAAGCATGTGTTTGTGATAGCGTCATATTGTCTTGACTTTGTGAGATCTCAGTACCTTTGTTAGTACTCTTTAAATCTTTATATTTATTTTATTTTTCGGAACAGGTTTTTTTCGTGATTCAATGGGGAGTTACAATAACCTCTACCACCTTTTGGGAGGATTGAACATCTTCGTCAGCCTAATTTTGTGTCTTGGTGTTTGTTATCAAAGTAAACATCTAGAAGGCTGGAAAACATATGAATAGGACCCCAAAGTTCAGTGTAAGTATCCGCCAAATATAAATAACATTTTTAGAGGTGTGGGAATAGTTCAATTTTATCTTTAATCGAACCTGAAACAAATAGTGCCGAATTATTCAAAACCAAAACATTTGTTTTAAATGTACGAAAACTAAGATAATAATGCTGTGTGTGTGTGTTTATGCAGCCGAAATTTAGTCACCCGAATGGGCGTCAGGTGTCTCAGCTGTAGATGAGCAATTTAGCCAGTGCGGTACAACCGCTAACCCGGGCTCTTTAACGTGCACCACGCAGTAGTGATACACGACCGCACGCCTAGGTACGATGCTCGTCAAGATCGAAACGGGCAGGGGTGGGGATTGAACCCAGGATCCCTGACTCTGCGGAGCGAGCTTTCGCTCCACGTGCTCCGAGCTGGTGTGCACTAGCCCACCCGGTCACCGATCCCCTAAGACCAGTATCCAGTATCCGCTTACACTTATACAACAACAACAACAAAAGAACTACTATGTGGTTATTCAACCCCAAACATGATGAATGAAGAGCCGTTACCATGGCCACTACAATGCTCCGCGCGCGCAGTTGAGAGCATGCTTCGAAATCACAGCCCTAGTTGTTGCTACCTATACCACTCAGTGCACCATTTCAGAGATGTGCTTCTGGGCGGTGACATTTTCACCGTTTATACGTATCAGGCGTGCTTTAATCAATTTCCAAAGTGACGAACATGAACGTGTTAGGCTTTAATTATATATATATATATACATATATATATATATATATATATATATATATATATATATATATATATATATATATATATATATATATATATATATATATATATATATATATATATATATATATATATATATATATATATATATATATATAATAAGTCAGAGATCCGTACTTGCGGAGTTGCTATGCTAGGAGTTTCGTAATGTCGTAATACATACAATAAACTCCTAGCATAGCAACTCCGCAAGTACGAATCTCTGACTTATTACATTTTCCCGGTCCATTGTTCTCAAACTATTGTGCTTCACCTATATATATATATATATATATATATATATTTATATATATATATATATATATATAGGGTGCTTTACGAAAGGTGGACTCATTCGATATTGCGAAAACTACGCGTCGCAACGAAAAAAGGCTTGTGCTGTTTTGGTCCTGGGTCAGGGGCCTATTTAGGAAATTTATTAAAGTCAGGGATAATTGGATTGTTAATTATGTTCGTGTAATATACTTTTTTTAATATTGTGCTTAAAGGGGTACTCCGGTGAGCTTTTGAGCTACCTTAACTAACTATATTTTCTGACTCTCTGGCCTTACCCTTTCCGGTATGCTATTTAGTATCGCGAAATTCATAATAGTTATTGCGAAATCGGCAAATGAAAATGATGCGAAAACCAACATTCAAATATACCCGCACTTTTCAGTGCCGTGACGTCAGTGGCGGGCAGGCTTGCCAGTCGAGCAAGCAGTCTAAAAAATATAATATGCCAATCATTTGTTCCGTGTTGGAGCGCGGGTGCTGAAGCGAGCTTCCAAAGCCTTCATTTGACACCATCAAACTGTATGTAATCAATTGGGAACAAAGTCTACAGTCCAAAGAGTGAACCCCTGCCTTCCACTGACGTCACTTTTTCGTTGTTGCCAGTAGAGACTTTCAGTTTGAAAAACACGGTGAGGACCAAAATTGTAAATTCAATAACTTCGTGAAAAAACATTATTTTAACCGAATATTTGGGATACTATTTTAGCGATGTTGTTTGGCGAGTTTAGCAAAATTTCAAGCAAATCGGGGACCATGAAGAAATCGCCAGAGTTAAGGGCATGGTTGCAGTTAGAAAATTGCTCAGCATCATCGAAAAACACTAAATCAACAAATGGCAGAACAATAGAAGGCACGCGCAGCATTTTACGGCTTTCTGAAAAACCGCACAGATTCCACGGTTTTTAAGTTTCGGTTTGCAATCGGAGCACATCTCGGCCCTGACGGCACTGCACCCCGTGGAGAAATAGTGCAAACAGCCTCTTCTGCGCTGTTTTCGCGAAACCCAGCAGAGGCTGGTTGCACTATCCACGGGGCGCGGTATAAATATATATATATATATATATATATATATATATAACTGGGAAGAAAAAAACCCTTGGTGAAAACAGCAACAACGGACGATTTATTCGACGTTTCGGCCGGAGTCCGGCCGACGTTATATATTATATATTATATAATACAGTAGACTCCCTTTAAGACGAACACGAAGGGATTTTGAAAATTTGTTCGACTTATCAGATGTTCGCCTTAACAGAAGTGCCCTAATTATCATGCTGGGCATGTCTACATTGCTGTTGACCAAAAAAACACAGAATGAAAAGGCCTACAATGAAGAGATACTTAAAAAGGAAAATTTATTTGGCTTACCATGCCAAAAAAAGAAAAAAAAATAATGTTTCACACACCACTGGTGGGGGAACCGATCCATTCGGTAATTTTCGACTGCCGCCTCCTCTGTGCAAATCGGTGTCTAGCGATGAAAGACGACATGTGGCTCATGTTCCTGAGAAAACAAGCGCCACATGTCATAATTTAGCCTTAATCACTGTCATCACGTCCATCAGACTCCTTGTCCGAAGCCTCCTCCCAAAGGCAGTAGTCTTCAGTGCCGTTGAGCGCATTTGAAATCCCGCACTTCTTGAAAGAGCGAG
The DNA here is from genome assembly GCA_013358835.2 of Ixodes persulcatus. Lineage (NCBI taxonomy): Eukaryota > Metazoa > Arthropoda > Arachnida > Ixodida > Ixodidae > Ixodes > Ixodes persulcatus. Next base: position 25,633 of record JABSTQ010002893.1, read on the forward strand.
CGACGAGCGTGCGCCGACGCAGTGAAAACCCGGCGCGGCGCATAAGGCGAGTAACCCAATGTCGGCTTGCCAAAGTTCTCACGCAGCAGCTCGATGTTTATGACGAGGTGCCGTTCACGCCGCTCTTTTACAAAGTTACGGCGAGGTGCCGTTCCCGATGCTCTTTTACAAAGTCGCTGAGACTTGCCTCGACGTCCGCGAACACGCCATTCTTTGGGCTCCTAAAGCTTCTCGTTCCGTTGCACGCGAACAGAGCTTGCTTTTGTGGTCTTAACCCACGAATGCTGCCCTCATTTACGGCGAATCGTCGTCCAGCAGCACTGTTTCCGATGTCTTCAGCAACCAAAAGAACCTTTTCTTTTGTAGGCGACCGACGATTGTTTTCGCGCCGACGCCATTGCCGAGCCTGACCAGCCTGACCAGTGGAGTGCAACTTCCTATACCGCCCATGGAACGCGAATTGGGAAACCCCGGGAGTCCGCAGCGCCATTTGAATCCCCTTGTATCTGGTGGCTGTACTAAAATCAACATGGCGGCACAGCGAAACCAAAACCGAAACCGCACGGCAGCGCCATTGTGCTTGGATGGATGTGTGGTAGCTTGCGCCACCTAGAATAAAAAAAATAAATATTGCAGCTTTTTTTTTTTTTGCCCCGTTTTTTTGTTGCTTTGCTCGGCTTCTGCTGCTCTGCTGCTGGTTTTCGCGTTTCAATGCTGGTTAATGTGCGTTGAAACGCGCACAAGCCAGCACTGAAACGCGAGACCAGCAGCAAAGCAGCAGAAACCTAGCAAAGCAACGAAAGTGACACATACACAAAAAATATGCAATGCTTGTTCGTTTGCCTTCATTTTTATTCAACAGGCAGTAGAAAATACCGAAGAAATTTCTCATTATTTCGCATACAAGAATCAAAGAAATGAACAACAAAACAGGATAAAACGTTAAAGGGGTACTCCGGCGATTTTTTCATGGTCTCCGATTTGCTTGAAATTTTGCTAAACTCGCCAACAAACATCGCTAAAATAGTATCCCAAATATTAAGTCAAAATAATTTGTTTTCGCGAAGTTATTGAATTTACAATTTTGTTCCTCACCGTGTTTTTCAAACTGAAAGTCTCTACTGGCAACAACGAAAAAGTGACGTCAGTGGAAGGCAGGGGTTCACTCTTCGGAATGTAGAATTTGTTCCCAAGTGGTTCGAAGCAGTTTTATGGTGTCAAATGAATGCTTTGGAAGCTCGCTCCAGTACCCCCGCACCTGCACGGAACAAATGATTGGCATATTCTATTTTTTAGACTGCTTGCTCGACTGGCAAGCCTGCCCGCCACTGACGTCACGGCACTGAAAAGTGCGGGTAAATTTGAATGTTGGTTTTTGCATTATTTTCATTTGCCGAATTCAAAATAACTATTATGAATTTCGCGATACTAAATAGCATACCGGAAAGGGTAAAGGCTGGGGAGTCAGAAAATATAGTTAGTTGTGGTAGCTCAAAAAATCGCCGGAGTACCCCTTTAAGGCTACGTGCGACGAAGGTGATGATATGCGTCCTTGCAAAAACACTTTGCTAAATTTACATAAACTCTCTGTAGGTTCGTGATCCTTTTCCAGCTTCTTGGCGTATACTCACAAGCCTTGCGCCGTTCAGCCACAGGCGTGAAGCCTAGAAAAAAAAAAGTTGAATTAGTTGCTTGATTGGTTTTACGTGCCCGACATGGTGATATATGAAAACAGCGAGCATTACCTGTACCTCCTTTCAAAAAACGGTACTTCGAGTTCAACACAGCAACATTAAATACTCGTGTCTCCTCCGTTTTTCTTCTCCTTGAGTTAAATGCCTCCATGCTAAATTGACAATCATTTCGAATTTTATTATACAAGTAAGCGTAAGTAAATACCGACGACGGTGTATTGTAACAAAAGGAAACTAAGCAATGAGGTTAAAAATAACAGAAGCTCAGTCTTTGGTATCGAGTCTGCATCGAGAACCTGTATTAGTTTTCAATACTATCACTTAAATTTAGGAGTGCGTCACTGCTAAACGAAACGGGAAACCAGTACGGATCGCTCCATCGCTCATCCTCAGTTCATCGAAAAATATTTAGGCTCATTTTCACTCCTCGCGAACACACGCGTGAATCACTGACAAGAATCCCAAATAAATAGCTCACTGCAAAAAGTTTACCATCTTTTGAAGTGAGCATATGTGCTCGATCTTGATATTACATAGAAGTCGCCAGATATTTGACAACGACACATTTCTCGCGGCGAATGAACAAGGGGAATGCTAAACAATGATAGAATTTGGTTTTGTGATTTGAAACCATCGCAGCTATTGGCAAAATCAAACAATTAATACTCACTATCACTGCGACAGTTAGGTTTTGTTGCAAACATTTAATCAGAAACTTAAGCAAGAGAAGACCAAAAGAGGGTACCTCACGCCACGTCCATTGGAACTCGAAACCTCGAAACCATTGGTGTCCCGGCTTTCGGCAGTAAATGTTTCCCCACTTGGCACAGCAGGTGGTGTGGTGATGACGAAAATCCATGCTTGACCACATTACAAAGACAACGAGTTCCCACGAAAAAAGAAAAGAAAGCCGCGCACGCACGAACGTGGCACGAATCTCGCGCCGCGACGTACTCCCAGAAGCGAAACAGCGCGGGCTCGCGTCTCTCGCGCTTTCTAATAGCCGCGTCCCACTAGAGCGACAGACAGCAACAAACGACAGCGACACGCGACAACGAGCGACAGACGACACCGACAGACAGCCTGTTTGTCGGAGTCCGCCGTCCCACCTGGCGGACACGACGCAGAACACGGGGGCAAGGAAACTTGTTTCCTAGTGGGACTGGAGTTGTCAACAAAACACTTCAAAATACACAGACAAACTGAGTCTTGCGACGCGGTTTTCATTTTTTGCTCTTTGGGCATAAAACGCGCCGACAAACACGGTGAAAGTGGAGACGATTACTTTATTTCTTGATTAAAGCTTCCGCTTCTCTTCATTTGCCGTTGGCGACTTTCCACAAACAGTCGTGACAATCGACATCAAACTTTTTCCGAACTAGAATGGGGCCAACTAGAATACCCGAATCGTTTCTTTTTTGGGCCGTTCGAGGCCCAAAAATTCATTCATTCTAGGTGAGCGCCACGGAATTTCACGCCGATTTTGAGAATGTTTATAACTTCATACTTGATTGATCGAGGGTGGGCGTTTTTCGGTGGACAATACGGCATCCCGATTATCACAACGTGATGACAAGTCTTACTTTGGTCAGTCCTCGCACATGTGTGTATCCATCCTGATGCAGGGGCGTAGACTTCGGCGTCTTGAAGCACCACCTCGCGCACCAAGTTTTCGCGAGCAAAACCAGCCACAGCAAATTTCCTTTTGCAACACGACCGCCCGGCGCCAGCCAGCAAGCCGCGCCCGCGACCACTGCGTGCAATCGAGGGACCGGAACTGCGGGGCCAGGAACGAGGAGCGGCCGCCAACGGCTTCTCGAAGTTCTTGTTCCGGGAGGAAGGGTAGAAGGGTGGGAAGGGAGGCAACAGAAGGGAGAAGGCATAAGCCGGCGAGGAGGATACGTTTGTCTCCGAGAGATGTTCCCCAGTGGGACTGCTTGCTGCGCTTCAAGTCCAACGACAGACAAGAACTCGTCCGTCGTCGATCGTTTATCGGCGATTGTCGCGGGTGTTGGTCGTTGCAGTGGGACAGCATCGGCGACACGGAACTGTGTGGTGTCGTCGGACAAAAACCGGTGTTTGTCGCTCTAGTGGGACGAGGCCATGACGGTCCACCGACTTCCCGGCGCCAGCGGCCAACGCATCTCGAGGCGCGACGCGTGGGTTCGGAGAGAGAGAAAGCGCGCCCAGACACGTTGAAAGAGTGAAAGAGAAAGTTACGATAACAAGCTTCAAAGCCAATCAAACCTTCAAAACAACTTCACCTTTATTTCACTTCATTAAATATATGAATCATATTTATTTAAAATAAAATAACAAGTGCCAACGCCCGCTGGGAGCGCGGTAATCGGAAGCAGTTCGCCGGACCGGAAGAACGCCATAAATATACGCAGCCGGACGGAAGTAGCCGAGAGCTTCACCCCCCTGGCCTGACTGTGTACGAATGGTGGCGCCACGGACGTTGAGTTTAATGATGATGATAGCTGTTTTGGGCGCCATATTGCTTTGAAACCGAAACAACGTCAAACAGCGTTAGATCGCGCCTCATCAAACTGAAATTACAAAAAAAAAAAAACTCGTATTATATGCGGGTTTTTTACGGTACATCTGACATACACCTCGGCCGGCGCAATGCGCGGCGTCGCCGTCGGTGCAGTGCCATCGCGAAGGGGACCTCTGAAAGTTCGTGTTATCCAAAATGCGCGCGCAAAGGGGTTCGTGTTAAACGATGTTTTTTTGCATTGCGTTTATGGGAAACCAACCAAATGTTCTTACTTTGTTCGGCATATCCGAGAATTCCGCTTAAGCGAGTTCGCCTTAACGGGAGTCTACTGTATATATATCCGAGCCTCTCGGCGAAACTGTCGTAATACATAAATAAACTCCTAGCATAGCAACTCCGCAAGTACGGATCTCTGACTTATATATATATATATATATATTGGAATGGCGTGTATAATATTCTAGAAAGGGCTCCTGGAACCTTGCCCTTTGCAGCATTCGTTGCGTGTGGCGTGTGCCTCACTCCATGT
>JABSTQ010002894.1:0-49468 GCA_013358835.2 Ixodes persulcatus
ACGCAGCAATAATCAATAGCATCTCACAGGAAATGTCAGCCTTTACTATTAGGGCAACGCCCCCGCCACGACATTCTGTGCGGTTTAAAAAGTAACTGTTGTACATTGGTAAGTTTAAAACGTTAGTATTATCCGTGAACCACGTCTCTGAAAGCATAATTATATCAAACGAAAATTCGAACTGATCAAGAAATAATTCAAGCTCGTCTGTTTTATTTCGCGCCGATCGAGCGTTCAGATGAAAGCAAGCGCTATGCAGCGGCAGAACGATAACGGCTCGAAAAGAGGAGCCTACGAGGAAAGCGCGGCTAGCCGCGGCGGGGTCCTCCAGCCGGTCCTTTTGTGACGCCGGCTATCGGGCTTCCTCCTCTCTCCCCTTTCCCTCTGCTTCGGAGAGGCGTGGCTTCGGCGCTACCTTGAAGGCGCTTCTCCGGTTAATCCGTGCAGAAAATGACCAAGCGAATACGATATTCGTGATGGCTGAGGTCCGATTAACTAGGTTCAGGTGTTTTTTCTCATATTTAAAACCGCTTCAGCTTCCCTTTAAGCGCGTCTGGCTACGTTGGGCAGACGCTTCGGAAACGCAGACGCGAAGCGCTGCCCAGTAGTGCTGCGTGTGGTTTGACTGGGCGCACGCGTCTGGCTTAGCGCGCGCGCCAAGCCGAGACGCGCGTCCAGACGCCTGGAAAAACGCGCCATGTGGGCTAGCCCTCGTTACATTTCTACCATCCGGCGAAAAAAAAAAAAAGATATGGCGGAAGAAGGGCAATGCAGTTATATCCGCTCTTCTAACACGGTCTAGATGCGGGTTTTCGGCGGAGGGAGTGCTAGCCAGGGAGAGAAAAGGAATTCATGGAAAACGCGACAGCGCAGTGTTCCTACCAAGACAGTGGTGGGGGCAAGGGGGGGGGGGGGGGGGGGCACTCTGAGTGCATTCTCCCGCGGCTCGGGAGAAGGGAGGTACGGAAGCCATGCTTTGCCACAAAGACGGAGTTCGGGTGTTTTATTGCCCAGCGCCTGCGACCAATTCGGGACAACCCAACAAGCGAATCCTGACCTTCGCTGCACGTTTCAGGAGCAGAACGGACGTATCCAAACCGGGGGACCAAAGAGCGTGTGCGTGTGTATGTGAGCGCATGCGTGTAGGCTAGTTGGGAGGAGGGAGCGACGGACTCGAAGAAGCTTCTTCGGGCATATGCGGTGAACAAGCCATGACAGCGTCACCTCGAAGTGCCCCTAATTTAGTTATTTTCTTCTTGGAGGATGAAACACGAAAGATGTAACGAGAGAGGACCAAAGGCGGCGGGCCCAACCGAGGAAGCCGCTTTGAGAAAGGATCTTGTGCGAAGCTCGAAACAAGAACGGGCTCAAATGATAACCAGCTGTCTGCGCTTTGTTTTTGTGTTTGATCGTTTATTGATGTTTCTGCCCAAGCGCGCCCACCCTGCAAACACACAAAGAACAGACACGGACATTCGAGTTGAGGCAGCGCAGGAGCGCGCTGACAGGTCACTTGCGTGCGGGATTTCATCTTTATGTACAGCCTTGCACGCCGTTTAGGATGTCGTTTCTATGTGCAGATAACTATTATTATTAATGTTATCTTTAAACGTGTGAGAGACGTGGACGTGGGCTGATGATACTTCTTAAAGGGGGGCCGGGGGGGTGGGGGGGTCTAGGATTTTTAGGTGTAGGGCGTTTGGGTGCGGACTTTTCGGAGCGCGGACGTTCGGTGCACGGACTTTTCAATGTGGGACTTTTCGATGCGCGGACATTTTGGTGCACAAAAAGTCCAAATCACGAGTTTTCTTTTTTTTTTCTTTAAACGTATAAGCACTATTTTAGCTAAAAATCTATTTCTTCGCACTATATAATTTTTTAGACTTGGTTATCCATTTACGGTGACTTACTGATATACCACCTAAGTGACATTGTTACGCGCAGTACCATTCAGCGTGAGGATTGGAGACGTTGGACATTTTGGTTCCTTTGTTTGTGTCTCCTTTCCAACGCACGCACTAGTCGCATCACATGTCTCGAATGATTTTCAACAATCTCAAGCCTGCTGCTGGGGTCATTCCTACACAGATTACCAATAATAAAGCCCACACCTTTACAGAAGGCGCCGAGAACGTCTAAATTGACTTTCAATTACAAATTTATTTGGGTAATTAGTAGTTTAATTTAACTACGTTTTTCAGGTAACTTCTACTAAAATTACTAACTACTTTCGAAATCTAGGGCTAATTTTGCTCATCACAAATGTTTGAGCGCAGAAATAAACAAGACGCCGGCAGATCCGGACAAGGAGCCCCCTCACATTCTGTTCCCACGCACTTATAGTCGGCAGCCGTAGAAACTGCATCATAGGCGTCCTTGGGCCAAGGTGACGACTAGCAGCCAAAACATAACACCGGCGCGCACGCACGCACGCAGAGATGCTTAACAACGTTTGGTCGGGTATTGACCTAATCCGGTAATGCACGCAGGCGCCGCGCCTCCAGCTACAACCGTGAAAGTCGGGGACACTGCGAGGATTGTTGTTTTTATGTTGTCTGCCTTTAGTGAGTTCTGATTCAAGCAGTTTGGAGATTCCTCGGTAGGCGCCACTGGAATGACCTCGCAGTTGGGCGCCCGTTTCTATGGTCGCCTCGTCGTCACCGCATGCTCCCTTGCAAAGCCTAACGCCGGCGAGGATTGCGAGTCACCTTGGGAGATCCCTTCGTTGAACCCGGCGTCAGCGGCGAAGTATACTTCGTTTCATCTTCTGTTAAACCAAAACAATTGTTTGTTTGTTTTTTCAGTAGCGTAGTACTATACTTCGTCTCACCTTAGTATGGACTATTGTTAGCCGCGCGTGCTAAAAGCGCGAGCTAGTCGCTTTGAATGAAGCCGCGGCGGCTGCAAGAGGGCTCGTGCAGCTAGTGCTCTAGTCAACGTTACTAAAACACTCAGTTGGGAAACTGCCATAGAGACTACCCTGAAAAAGTGTCCCCGATTTGTCCTCGCGAGCCGAGCTAATGGCGAACACAACGCCGCCATTTCTCCCGCAGCGGCCACTCGAGGAACCGCACGTTACTTCCATTTTGGCTTTAATCGACCATTCTGAAGCCGAAACAGATACAGTAGAAGAGGTTACAGGGGTGCCACTCCCGTCTCCCCGGCGGCCGCGCCGCGTGCTACTACCGAAGTCAAAATGCACCTAGGTCGGGACGCGCTACCTGAAAGTACCGCTGATGCATGGTCGTATAAAAACAGTATTAAATATGCCGCAAAACCTTGCAAACTAAAGATTTTAAAAACATCACGCGCCCTTCATTTTGTGCTAATCTCAAATAAATATCATACAAAAAAAGTCTTTTCCGTTTGTTTTTACGCAAAAACATGCTTTATAAAAGCTCAAGGTGACCACAGTACAGACAAATGATAAAGAGTGGCGCTGTTGTCGCATTTTGCTCGGTCTCGGTGGACGCCAGCGGCCCAGGTTTCGACGGTGCGTTTCCCAACTGAGTGTTTTAGTAACGTTGGCTCTAGTCAAGGCAGTCAAGGCTTGCCGCTCGCGCTAGCACAGCCTTCGCGGTTAGTCCATGCTAGGGTGAGACCAGGGATGGGCAAAATACATGCAAATATGTATCGAAATACAAATACAAAATACTTCGTCAAAAATGTATTTAATTACAAATCTAATTACATTTCCAAAAAAAGCATTTAAATACAAGATACAAATACAACCAAATGTATTTGGTCTCCTCCAAATACTTTTCCAAATACATTCCTCAAAATTTGCGTCAGCGACTTCAGGGGACCTGCAACGGGTTTCTGGGTATCTCATTTTAATTTTGCATCACACACTCGGGAGTTAGTGTGCGAGGCTCTAGTAACGTAATAGAAATATAATCACAAAAAAATGTAATCAGCTTGGACGTAATAGGTGATAAAAGTATAGAGCTTCAAGCAGCTTTTTTTGTCGATTACATTTTGGTATAGACCAACAAAGAACCGAGACGACCAAGACGTGCAGCACTAGCCAGAGAATTTTTATTGTTGCAACTCGCACCAGTTACGAAAATTTGGACGACCCGCGCATTTAGAATGTTCCAGGCAAAAATATGGACGGAAATCAGGCTGGGAAACATCACAAGTTGTCACAGGCACTTATTTAGCCAGTCTGCCTGTGCACGTCGATTTCTCACTATTCTTGCGCTGGATTAGCACCGTAATCACAAAGTCACTAAACGCTTGTGCTTGATTGAGAGACACTGCATTCGGTGCAGAACGTAGTTTTCTTCCTGCTCTGGACAATGCCTTTAAAATAAAGCCGGAGGAGAAAAAGAAAAAAGCCCCATGACCGAATAAAGGATGGAGACTATATCTTACAACCACATGCATAAAAAAAACAAGAATTGTAACTTTGGCAATAACATTTATTACCCGTAATAGAGGCAAGTGTAACATTAAAGAGGAGACCTTCTCAGTTCAGTGTAATTTTGGTGCGTGCTAATCTGTGAAGTTTTGACTAGTTCGACTTCAGCAGCAGAAGCTTTTCGAACAGCGTGTCGCTAAGACGACGCCTGTTGGGGCACAGAAGAAGGTGTACGAGGAGATGAAGGGTTTCTTGCTTTGCTGTTGCCGTTTTCCGGAGCGACGCACACGCGCGTGCTGAGCTGTGGAGATCGCACGCTGGGCTGCTGGATTTGTAAACATTGGAAATGTCTATAGACTTTTCCAAGAAAGAGCGTATGGCCGGTGCCATTTCCAGTGTTCGTGCGTATGGCGCGTGCTTTGCTCGTTTTCCAGAGCGACGCACACGCGCGTGCTGAGCTGTGGAGATCGCACGCTGGGCTGTGCATTTGTAAACATTGGAAAGGTCTATAGCATTGCAACGAGACGCGCAGTCGTCCGGATGATCTCATCGTCGTGGCGCGAGACTTAAATCCTTGACGGTCAGGTGCACTCGCTGAGCGTACTATCCGAACGTCGTGGGAATAAAAAGGGGCCAGTCATAAGAATCTCAGCTTGCCGAAGAAAAAAGAAGGAGAGTTTGTTATAAAAGACCCTCTAACCGAAGCAAACCTCACATGCTTCGTCATAGACACCCAAGATGCCGAAACCCGCTTACCCGACCCGGTATAGCCTGTTTCTGAAATTCAACACTGCCGCACCATCCAGCGCGTCGGTGGAACGTCTTTTTAGGCTGGCTGGGGACATTTTTAGGAGGAAAAAGAGAAAACTTTCCGATAGCAACTTTGAGAGTCAATGGACCTTTTTCACATACCGACGGCACCTGGCGGTGGCCTGCACGAACTAAAAATCGAGGAAGTGATCTACCTGCGCTACCAATCGATAATGGGAGCTACGCTACCAGTTTCTTCGCTCTCCGAGCAGCGGCGCGTGCCCAACGCGACTCTAAAGAGGGGGATCTGTGGCGTCCACCCGTCATGTTTTTCTTTCCGTCCACTTTCTTTTTTTGTGTAACACAATTATATATATATGTTGCAATTACGTGTACTACTCTCTGATCCACAGCCTCCTTCCGATTTTCCTCGATGTCTAGTGCCGACTTCCGCCGCTTGGCATCGAGTGTTCGCGCGTGCGCAGAACGCTTCTCGGAAAAGGTCCATTGCTTCTGCGAGCGAATAAACTATTTTAGTAAAAACGCAAGCCTTAAAATGACTGAATTTATTATAGGCTCTCAGAGTTTTTCGCGGATAAAAACCGCTGTTCATTTTGCTACCACAAAAATATAAAAAGTAACTTTGAAAGTAATTTCAAAAGTAACTCGCTACTTTTTTACAGTAGTTAGTAGTTTACTCAATTACGATTACAAATCTGCAATTTCTACTCTACTCCAATTACTTCTGGCGTCGATACTCAGTAACTTAACTTAACTACCTTTTTTGAGTAATTTGTACATGTCTGTATATATCGAAAAAAAAAAAAAAGATTTAAGCCACAAGTCCCACCACACATAAACCGACGTCCGCCCGCTCGCCGGCTCCCCATCCCGGAGAGGGCGATTGACGGAAAGACACGAAAGGAGCCGACAGGGCTGGAGGGCCGAGTTATCCACCAAGGTCGTCTAGCGCAAAGTGGAAAGCTCGGGGCGCTAGAACGCGATCTCTCGTTCGGAGAGCGTCAGCGAGGGAGAGGGAGCGTTTACATCTAAGCCCTTTATGGCGTACGAGACGACTCTTTAAGCTCTGTTTCAAACCTTTGGCTGCGAAACCCCAAGGCGGGCGTGTGCTCGAACCTGGGTGAACACCCACCGCACTCTCGCCGATGCACCCAGACTTGCGCCCGTTCCTTCAAAAAAGTAATTAATTACAGTTACAATTACTTGGCCTAAAAAGTAAAAGATTGCCGTTACAAATTACTCCACGTTAAAATTAATGGATTAATTAGTTCGTTACTTTTCCGTTACTCCAAAGAAACACGAAAAAGACACACTATGTACTGCGTGTTTGAAGGGGAAATTTTCGGGCCTCATCAAAATTAAAACAAAAAGGCAACACATGCAGTACTATGTACGCATCATTTTAGGCTAATAATTTCAGGAGAACGAATATATAAAATTATAAAGGAATTAAACATGTGCTCAAGATAAACGAGCCTTGAGCTGTATACAACCATGACAGAACTAAATTTCATGAACATGCGACAAATGGACTTGGGCGGTGGAGGCACGCACACGATTCGAATTAATCCGAGTTTGGAATCGGCGAGCTTCAAAACACTATTCTTCTGAAGATATGATTTTTCTATATTTGCTGCATGTTTCCCTAAATAGTGGCTGGTTTACCCACTAAATCGGACTGGCTGTGAGACCAAGATGCGGTTTGCGTCTGGGTACATTTCAAATACTCCGTTTTGATGAAGGCTGTTATCCGACCAAATGACCCACTTGATCTTCTTTCTTGATCACCAAACTTATCAAAACCAAGACGTCACACGAAATATTAATGTGCGATCCCTCAGCTGAACTGATTTTGCCATTTATAAATTATTTAAAAAAGCACAACTTTCAGTGAACAGCACGCTTCCATGTCTTTCACGCGTTTACAGGGGGATTCTCAACTCCAGTGTCCAAGTCAGCCACTGTTATTCTCAGAAAACTCGGACTGTGTTCCCTTTTCCTAAAATTTCGGTCTAAGTTCCCGCAGGCGCAATCCGCTGACGAGGACTCCAGCTTGGATGTCCCAAGCCGTTTTGTTGTGCTCCCCGACCAGCTTATTGCCTGCTGTCGAAAGCTACTGTTTAAAATGACAGCAGGGTTGACGCTAATATTTTTTTAGTTCCAATGAACTGCTGCCATCGCACCCCTCATGTTTTTGCCCTATGTATCCGCTAGTGCGAATTCAAGTGAAAGAAGCCAAATAGCTGGTTGGTCCAGCCAGTATTTAGCTTTCACAGCGCTTTCAATGAGCAGGGGTGAGGTTTCATTAGATTTTTTTTTCGTATTTGCCGGGGGGAGGGGCGGGGGCGTGTGTAGGCAGAAACACTAACAAGCAAAAGACGGTTTCGTGTAACGACACAAAAAAAGAAACGAAAAAAATAAACACTGATTGTTTTTTAGGGGAACAACTCAGAAGGGTGGGGAAGAGTGGAGGAGGCGAGAGGAGGGAAGGTAGCGGACGCATGCGCCATGGTCACAGTGTTCGCGGCCCTAGTCCTCACGAACCCCACGCGGCGGTTTTATGGGCCATTTGTTTTCTACTCTTTCGTGCGCTCGAAGCAGTGCCTTCGTTTTCCAAGAAGTCGAGGCCTGTTGCCTTCATGTAGACAGTCGAATCCGCCCAGCTTGGCTGACCGTACGATCGAGTCACGAAACGGGCTCTGGCTGTGCTCTTGTGCTTTCCGTGAATTCCTTACCTTTTCCACGCCAGCACCTCACCCGAGTCTTGTGTTGGCATGCTAAAAGCGCGAAGGCCATTGCATATCCCTTCTACCACTCTTTTTTTCTCTTTGATGGGACGGAAGTATTGTAACGAGTAATTTCAGTAATTCGTTACTGTAAAAATAAGTAGATTACTTTACAAAGTATATTTTTAAAAAAAGTAGCAAATTAATTACTAAATTACAATAAAAGTAATTAATTACAAGTAATCACCTTACTTGTAATGAATTACTTCCAAGTCTGGATGCACTACGATCGTGTGCGCCAAGCCGAGTCCTCCCGCTCCCGCAGGCTCGTTGATACACCTGCCTCTCTGGCCTATGCATTCTCTGCCGCAGGAGAACGGGATGGAGTAGACCCTCTTTTTTTTACATGAGACGAACTGATGCCCGCGCATCTTAGAGGAGGTTTCGTTTAGAGGATTGCAATTAACCATTTTGTTAACTGAGTTTGAATTTGCAGCTGAACGCCACCCCTACTTCGAATCTGGACGCGAGCGCTTTTAGCCGATGCGCTGTGTTGTGTGTATACGGAATGACGGCCAGCTTTTTCTTCCCTTGTCTGGGTGCCGGTGTCGGAGTAGAAGGGGCGAAAATTAGCCTCTTGAGCGAGTTGTCCAGCAGGTCGTCGGGAAAGTCGGCCTTCCTCAACCTCCGCGTCTGCAGCCGGACACTATAGCTCCGCGTAACGGGGGCAGGATCTAGAACGCGCTGACGTCATAAGGGACTTGACGAGAACTGGTTTAATTAACGGTCTTGGATTGAGCGCTAGCGAAATGCGGAACTGGCTTCTTCCGTCCTTTGCCTAAACTCCCAGCAGATTCCCCCGGGATGGATCGCCAAACGAAGGTCTAAGAATTGGAGAGTTCCGTCGGAGGGGTCCTCCCTTTTAAAGACAAGGCCTGCGGGGCCCGACGATAAGGCCTCCAGGATAATCTCAGAGTCTGTCTGCTCTTCATGCATGATAATGTAGTCATTTACATAACGGTACGGCCAGCAGCCCGGCGCGGAATCATTCAGTCGCTTCCTGATTGCCCGATCTACGTACGTGAGAAATCAATTGAGCATGGTTGTAAACTAGAGACTGGGATACGGATGAAAGACAAAACACAGAACAAAACAGACGAAGTCTCAAACCAAAAAAAAAATGGCTTGCTTTGTATGTTATACAGCCTTGAGCTGAGACGGGTTAGCCCTAGGGTGCCTACATGTTTTTTCTCCACTTTAGGGTGGCGCCAACTTCTTGTTACCCTTTCCGAGATCCTCTGCCACCGCCATTTTTTTCTACTTCTTATTTCGCTAAACGTAAACAACGTTGAGTTTCTGTAGTCTCGAAACAGCGGCAACACAGTGAGACCACTTCCGTTTCCGTTCATGAGAGGAGTCGGAGGCTGAGCGGGATGGTGGTCGTGATGGCTGTCGCTCTCTTTATTTGGGTGTTTCATATTTTGAAGTTGCGAGCAGGAAGTGTGCGTTGCTTTTAACGAAACACGAGTTCCCGCGACAAAATGAAACGCATCAGACCGGCATCGGATGCCGGAGACTCGCCGTTGAACGAGAGCGGTGGGCGCTCCCTGGCCCTAACGAGGATTAGCGGCGTAGAGCGCGCGCACGACCGGCGAGTGTGACAAAATGGTCGACGAAAACAGCGCAGGTTACCATGGTGACGATTATTCACAGGACAAACTTATATGTCACTCGCTACCCTTTGTCGCCCTCTTTTTTTTTCCTTTTCCCAAAAGCCCTAGCCCCTTCCCTCTTCCTTTCCCTAGGCCCCCGTACATTCCAGCCAACAATAAGCTCAGACGGCGTCAGTTCAAAGTTGCCGACAGGTCTCCTGTCAACACACATACACCGCGACATCACGAGGTCCCCCGGTTCTCCCAAATCAGTCGCAAAGCCGCCTACAGATCCCCTGTCATGATGGAAGCATGGCGGAAAGCAGATTGCTGGAAATAGAAGTCTATATTGCATTGCACTGGTGTGAAAAAGTATTACGTATTTTTGTCTTATTTTCGTGCAAAAAAAAAAAAAAACAGCGTTTAGAAACCGAACACTGTGCTCCGAAAGGGCATAAAAAACCGGGTCAATCTGAAGGATACGAGGCGCCTTGCGTCACTCGGCTTGTTCTGGTTCTTGTTTTTCTGGAGTCTTTCAAAAGTGTATGAAAAATTGTGAACTGACTGACTCGACTTACCAGATTAGAGCAGTTCATTTTCATTACCACAGGCTCTCTTCAAGTGTCTTGCATATCTCACCTTGTACTGGTCCATTTCTATTTTCGTTTCCGTTCAAAAAGTGAGTGCTAAGCCACTGCACCAACCTACCACATTCATAATTTGCGGGAGTGGCGAAATGGGTGATAGACATCGAGATATTTTTGGCTGTGGCGTTCTCCCCCATGTCGCGACAGTAGACGTGCACGAACTAGAAGAAAAGACCCATAACCCGTGCGGTGGTAATATATCCAAACTCTGCAATTGTAAGTAGTTATAGCGCGCCATCCATGAGTTAAATTTAAAACCACAAACGTGTACAGCCCGGCGACTCGCCGGCTTTGGCAATTAGGTCTCTGCAGGCGCGAACGGGGGTGCGCCAGCATTGGTAGCGAATGGGCTAGCGAACGTTGTACCTTCAGCCATTTTCCGACTTTTAGTACACGGCAACGTTGTTAAAACACTCAGATGGGAAAGTCACCGCTGAAACCTGGGCCTCTGGCGTCCACCGAGACCGAGCTAAATACGACAACAGCGCCATTCTTAATCTTTTTTTCTTCTTTTTTTTTTTACTGTGGTAACCTTGAGCTTGCAGAAAGCATGTTTTTGCGTAAGAACAAACGGAAAAAGTTATTTTTGTCGTAAATTCTATTGGAGTTTACTACAAAATGACGTGCGCGTGATATTTTCTAATATCTTTAGCTTCAAGGTTTTGCGGCACAATTAATACTGTTTTTATACAGCCTTGTCTCAGCGGGGATTTCAGGTAGCGCGTCCTGACCTGGGCGCATCTTAACAGAGTGGTTTTAGTAACGTTGTTACATGGTTTTCTAGGCAACATGGAGCTCGAAGCAGTGTAGGCCCATTCACACCGGCGGTTGAGTCGCGTTTGCGGACGCGTTTGCTTAAAGATTGAGTGGAATTGCTTGCGATTCGATGACGAAAACGGGCGGATCCGCTAAGCATTTGCGTTTCGAACGCCAGTGTGAAGGAGCGGTTTAAGCTGTGTCTTTGTCGTGTCGATCAATGTTGCGTCAGGAACAAATTGGAGACAGTTCACTACACAACGTTGCGATGTATGGGTCTGTACTACAGAAATACCACGTTGTATGAGAAACATGTCGCGCGCTGCAGTCGCGCAACATATAAATTATGCCGCCTAGCAAACGTTGTACCTACAAACTTTTGTCGACTTTTAGCACATGGCTTCCTAGGCAGCATGGAATTCGAAACAGTAGCCTAACGCTGTGCCTTTGTCGTGCCGATCAATGTTGCCTCAGAAACAGATTGGAAACAGTTCACTACACAACGTTGCGATTTTGCCTCTGTACTACACTGATACAATGTTGCTTAAGCAACATGTCATGCGCTGCAGTTGCGCAACATTTAAATTATGCCGCCTAGCAAACGTTGTACCTTCAACCTTTTCCCGATTGTTAATACACAGTTCCCCAGGCAGCATGGGGTTCGAAACAGTAGCCTAACGCTGCGCCTTTGTCGTGCCAATCAATGTTGCCTCAGAAAAAGATTGGAAACAGTTCACTACACAACGTTGCGATTTTTGCCTCTGTACTACACTGATACAACGTTGCTTAAGCAACATGTCGCGCGCTGCAGTCGCGCAACATTTAAATTATGCCGCCTAGCAAACGTTGTACCTGCAACCTTTTCCCGACTGTTAATACACAGTTCCCCAGGCAGCATGGGGTTCGAAACAGTAGCCTAACGCTGCGCCTTCGTCGTGACGATCAATGTTGCCTCAGAAACTGATTGGAAACAGTTCACTACGCAACTATTGCGATTTTTGCCTCTGTACTACACTGATACAACGTTGCTTAAGCAACATGTCGCGCGCTGCAGTTGCGCAACATTTAAATTATGCCGCCTAGCAAACGTTGTACCTTCAACCTTTCCCCGACTGTTAAAACACAGTTCCCCAAGCAGCATGGGGTTCGAAACAGTAGCCTAACGGTGCGCCTTTGTCGTGCCGATCAATGTCGCCTCAGAAACAGATTGGAAACAGTTCACTACACAACGCTGCGATTTTTGCCTCTGTACTACACTGATACAACGTTGCTTAAGCAACATGCCGCGCCTTGCAGTTGCCCAACATTTAAATTATGCCGCCTAGCAAACGTTGTACCTTCAACCTTTTCCCGACTGTTAATACACAGTTCCCCAGGCAGCATGGGGTTCGAAACAGTAGCCTAACGCTGCGCCTTTGTCGTGCCGATCAATGTTGCCTCAGAGACAGATTGGAAACAGTTCGCTACACAACGTTGCGATTTTTGCCTCTGTACTACATTGATACAACGTTGCTTAAGCCACATGTCGCGCGCTGCAGTTGCGCAACATTTAAATTATGCCACCTAGCAAACGTTGTGCCTGCAACCTTTTCCCGACTGTTAATACACAGTTCCCCAGGCAGCATGGTGTTCGAAACAGTAGCCTAACGCTGCGCCTTTGTCGTGCCGATCAATGTTGCCTCAGAAACAGATTGGAAACAGTTCATTACACAACGTTGCGATTTTTGCCTCTGTACTACACTGATACAACGTTGCTTAAGCAACATGTCGCGCGCTGCAGTTGCGCAACATTTAAATTATGCCACCTAGCAAACGTTGTACCTTCAACCTTTTCCCGACTGTTAATACACAGTTCCCCAGGCAGCATGGGGTTCGAAACAGTAGCCTAACGGTGCGCCTTTGTCGCGTCGATCAATGTTGCGTCAGAAACAGATTGGAAACAGTTCCCTACACAACGTTGCGATTTTTGCCTCTGTACTACACTTGATACAACGTTGCTTAAGCAACATGTCGCGCGCTGCAGTTGCGCAACATTTAAATTATGCCACCTAGCAAACGTTGTACCTTCAACCTTTTCCCGACTGTTAATACACAGTTCCCCAGGCAGCATGGGGTTCGAAACAGTAGCCTAACGCTGCGCCTTTGTCGTGCCGATCAATGTTTCCTCAGAAACAGATTGGAAACAGTTCACTACACAACGTTGCGATTTTTGCCTTTGTACTACACTGATACAACGTTGCTTAAGCAACATTTCGCGCGCTGCAGTTGCGCAACATTTAAATTATTCCGCCTAGCAAACGTTGTACCTGCAACCTTTTCCCGACTGTTAATACACAGTTCCCCAGGCAGCATGGGGTTCGAAACAGTAGCCTAACGCTGTGCCTTTGTCGTGCCGATCAATGTTGCGTCAGAAACACATTGGAAACAGTTCACTACCCAACGTTGCGATTTTCGCATCTGTACTACACTGAAACAACGTTGCTTAAGGAACATGTCGCGCGCTGCAGTTGCGCAACATTTAAATTATGCCGCCTAGCAAACGTTTTACCTTCAACCTTTTCCCGACTGTTAATACACAGTTCCCCAGGCAGCATTGGGTTCGAAACAGTAGCCTAACGCTGCGCCTTTGTCGTGCCGATCAATGTTGCCTCAGAAACATATTGGCGACCGTTGCGCAAAATCCCCCAACACTCCCACAACATTCGGAACATTCTCGCAACATATCTACAACATATCAATGTTACTTGGGCTGTCGTAGAAGATCTTAAGCAGCGTTTTCCGGAAGAGGTGCTGGAAGTGTACAGCCTCAACACACTTTTGCCTCGCCATGTGAATGAGAAGGGAGCTCCAGGAAAGCTCAGTATCCTGGCATCAAAATACGGTGTGCTCCTCGGAATGGGATATGTAGCTTTGCAGACCATCATCAGAGCCGAATTTTCACTTTGGGCGGCGAAATGGAGACGCGAACAAGAGAAGGGGCCTCTTCCATCGACAGCTGTGGAGACACTTCAAGAGTCGGAGCCAGAGCTCTACCCCAACATCAGGACTCTGCTGCGCGTTCTCGCCACACTGCCAGTTAGTGTTGCGACGGCTGAGCGGTCCTTTTCCACCCTTCGTCGAATTAAAACTTGGATTCGATCGCGGTGTGGCAAAAAGCGACTCAACGGTCTTGCCCTCCTCCACGTCCACCGAGATGTGAACGTCGACCAAGAGAAGGTGGTAGACCGCTACGCGCAGGGAGCACGACGAAGGAAGGCGATGTTCGTGCTCTGAAGAACCTTTAAGTTGACAACTTGTGTAAATAACTATGTCTGCATTCTGTCCTCCCCAATTGTAGGGTTTTTTTTTTCTCATCTCATCAGATAAACATGAATCTGTTAAATAAATAATTTTAATGTTGCGCCACGCAATTCGCCTAGGCACTGCGCTGAAGACCATTTGAGCTCGCATTTTTGTTTTCTATTGGTTTCACGGATCCACAAGACCATAAAGCAGGGGTGCACACGATACGGCCCGCGGGCCGCATGCGGCCCGCGCGCGCTTTTCTAGCGGCCCGAGGCCCGGCTAAGCGCAGAAAGTTGCTTACTATGTCATTCAATCCACCGAGCGCCCACTCCGCTTGGTAATCAGCAGTGAAACCTTTTGACCTACTTTTGTCAGTTTTCCGGGAAGGAACTACGATTTTTCAGTTCAAATTTTCCCCCTTCACTAACCCCGATGACAACAATAAAACAGCGTGTGCAGCGTGTCCATGGTGTGGTTCTGTCTCAACATATCTGTACACGGAACGCCAAAACTTCTTGCCCTTTCTTCATAGATCCCCTTCCCTCTTTCACCACGGAGGCTATCAACCCTCTCCCTTCCTTTTGGAATAGTTAGGGGTTGCATCGCCGGATCGGAGGACTCCGATTCGACGATGCAACTGGAGTTCATGGACCTCCAGTATCCACTAGCGCTGAAGACTATGCATCGCAAATCTGAGCTGCATGAGTTTTACAAAAACCTAGACAAGAAAAAGTATGGAAACCTGGTGGACCACGCCTTGAGACTGTCGTCACTTTTCGGGAGCACGTATGCTTGTGGGCAGATCTTCTCACTGATGACTCTCAACAAGAACCGCCTTCGGTCTGCCATGACGGACAGGACATTGCGAGATGGGCTAAAGACGGCAACGAGCGCGATGACACCTGATATCGGAAGCCTAACCGCAGCCAAAATATGCAACACGTCACACTAAGTGCGGCCCCGCACTGTTTTTAATAAACGTAATTTTGGCCCGCCTAATTTTTTAGTTGTGCACCCCTGCCATAAAGAATTGAACAGTTATTTTTGTTTGGCTGTTTCCCGTAAAATACCAAGTCATTGAGAGTAAAGTCGCTGAGAAATCCCACCCACAGTTTTTTATTAGAGTTTAATTACTCCAACTAAATGCTCACTTTTCTCAAGAACTGTGCATTTTCGAGAGTGAGTCAATAAAATAACAATAAAAATAAGAAGATATTTTGATCACGTTCTTCCAGGAATTAGAAATTCTCCATATTATTCGGCCGTCTTACATTTGTCTTGATAACAAATCCTTTCTTTTCCGGTCTTTGTGGTGTTTTTTTCTTTTTGTCTAAATTGATGTATTTTGTGTGATCGAGTCCCTGCACAAACTCTCTACGCCGCGTGCCTCAATTGCCTGTGTTGCTTAAATGGGGATAGTCACTGTTTAGACATATACTATAGCACCATGCACACGTATGTCTCTCTCTATCTCTATTTTTTTTACCACTTATAGTGCAAATCTTTGAACCACTTAAGCAACAAGTGCGGGTTAATATAAAAGAACAAGAAACTAATACAAATTTGGTGGGAATATTTAAGCTGTAACAAACGTTAAAACACGATTAATAGTTGCTTTTTGTAGATGCCGCTAAAATCGCTAGCCCGCACAATTAAAAAAAAATCACCACCGCCCCCCCCCCCCCAAACCTTAGCCATAAATCCGCCCCTGGCGCCGAGTCTTCTTAAATCTATTTACTGACTTTGTGATTTTTGGTAATGGCAGTAGGTTTATAACAGGAACTATGCATATTTCTAACATTAAAAAGTTAGTACTCCAAAGATAGTTAAAACTGGTTGTATGTCTACTCATTAAGCCAAACACATTTAACCCTCCACGGCATTACTACTTTATATGGACAAAACTTGATTCTGTGCAGGCTGTAATCCTATGGACATTTTTTAATTTTTTTTAATTATGTGTAAATAGGAGATTGATTCCAAAATTAGGTGCGCACATTATAGTAGAAATAATATATGGGGTAAATATTGAATTTTCTACAGGCTGAGATACATTCAAAATATCACAAACAAGCTTCTGAAATTTTCAAGTGAGTCGCATATTCAGAGCTTCCTTCCTTTGCGATGACCTTTTAACAGCGGAGACCCACGTACCACGTATTTCCCTTGTTCCGTTTTGCGTTCGGATACCAAGTTGTTTAACCAGCACGCTCTCAGGATTCTATTTGTTTAAAACATGGGGTTGTCCCTCAAAATCCCTGTGTATAAATGACACTGTTAACCATATGATTAGCCATTGGATATGGAGTTAAATTCCGTCTGGATCTATAGGGGTTGGAGAAAAATTATTGCGGAAATGTTTTATATATAATTTACTGGTGTGTGCCCTATCTTACCCACCATAAATTGCCAAGGATATGTGCAGCAGCGCAACCTAGGAAACACAAAAATTAGTTGGCTTACTTGGCTATTCTGAACACCTAGAAGTTCAGGCTCATCATTGTGGCCAGCATCTTCCTCAGGGTGGCCAGCATCTTCCTTAGGGTGGCCAGCATCTTCCTCAGGGCGGCCAGTAACTTCATCAGGGTGGCCAGGATCTTCATCAGGGTGGCCAGCATCCTCATCCGAACGGCCAGCATCTTCATTAAGACGGCCACCATTTTCGCCAGGATGGGCTGCATCCTCGTCAGGATGGCCAACGTTTCATCTGGGCCGCCATCATCCTGAGCAGGGCAACCAGCATGCTCGGCAGCGTTTGTAAAGTATGTAATACATAGCTGAAAGGAGGCATGTGGTTTAAAAGCATGCACGCAGGAGCAGCAGAGCAAAGTGACCAAATAATGGGAATTAATATTTGGCGGCAGTTAAGAAAGAAATACAATCTTATAAAAATTTTCATTGGCATGTTTCAATAACAACGGTGACTTCTACAATTTTTTTTTTGACGAGGCACTATTGCTGAGTTCCAGAGTTACAGATGTAATACATAAACCTAGAACCTTAGAAATTCTTTTTCCACTTACCTAATTACTTTTACTATTATTCTCTTCACTATTACCTCTGAATATCTTGAATGCATTTTCGTGGATTACTAAATAATACGAGGACAGGCCCTACTCTTCCACTTTCTGTATACGTATCTCAGGATATGTTTATCTCTTGCCTGGTTTCCTTGCGCAAACATTAAACTACAAATTGGTTATGGAAGTTTCTGCGATTTTTTTCTAGCCAAGGTGAGGAACAGGTAAGTTATATCCTGAACATTGGTTAAACAAAACATAGCAGCTAACGTGCAAATTACTGCAGCAGCCTCAACACTGGTGTCTTATGCTGCATGCAGCATCCTGTGTACAGGTACAACATCCCCAATCATGACTCTGGGCACAGCAGCCGCTTCCTCTCTGCTGCTTGCTTCGACGAGATATGAATTTGAGATAAATAATGATTTGTTAGCACTCGGAGAACACCTGCACCCCCAGTCCTGATGGTAAAGAACCAAGCGCTATCCCTTAAAAATATAGGGGGTTCTTGAAAATGCCTGAAGCAATCACCCAGGCAGAGTCGTGTTAATGACGTCCAGTCGAACTTTTGGTATAGTCCGCAGCTTTTGCTACTTTCAACTTGTCATACATATATCCCACAGGTCCTGCTGCAGCCGTTTGGATAACGGTAGTGAAGCGTGCAAGAAAGAGTGCAATCTTGCTCGCGTTACTTGCCACTTCTGTAAGAACACAGGACATATGATAAAATCTACAGTGCAATAATGTGAAATTGTATCACCCAAATTTATACAAAAAATTTGTTTACCGAAACTCTGTTCAGAGACGTATATAGGTATATAAGTATAGTTCTCCATTGTTAAATAAATCCGATCAAATCCGACAAACACTACCTTAAATATATATTGTGGATATAGATCTATTCGAAAAACCCGAATTAGGGCACCGTCATTTGTAAAAATGTGAGCAGTCCTTAATACTGTAAACGACTTAATTTTCGCGGGCTCAAATTTTCGCAAATCGGTCCAAAGCTGAATATTTAAAATTATTCGCGGGTTTTAATTTGCGCGAATCGAGTGTAGCTTCGGTAGCGTTCACGTATTGCCCGAATTGTTCGCGGGACCTATTTCTTGCGAATTGTCGGTGATTCGCGAAATTAGCAAAAATTAGATCCTGGCGAAACTTTAGTCGTTTACAGTATTTGATTTAGGATTCTCGGTTAGCTTATGCAATTGATGGCTTAATTTTCAATTCACTTTTTTTTTAGTTGTCACAAAACACGGTCAGACACGGTATGACGATAGTCGTACCGTGTCTGACCGTGACAAAGAAGGCATTTCGGAAACGAAATGCCTTCTTTGCTGCTTCATGGCTTTTTTGCGAGGCATTCACTCGGTTTTCCCTACAGCCCCCTTGTACTGAAGAGAAAAATCGTGCACACGTAACCACCATTGACGACATGAATTTGAGTTTCAGCGATACTTCAGTCTGGGGAGAATGAAGAGAAACCTCTAGTTTGATTAACCACAAAAATACGTAGATTTCAAAGTGACTGGCAGTGACAATTTTATTGCTGGCAAGTTTTGCCGGTTAAGTTTCACGCTAATGCAGTTAATGTTTTTACTGCTATTTTCAATCATTCGGAGTTTTAAGCTGCACATTTTTTTAAAGAATAAAAGTTCGGGAAACTCTCAATTTTATTTATCAGCGAAAAACGAGATGAACTCTTCGCCAATATTTAGGTGAACACAACAGCAGGTCAGGCCAATAAACACTGAACCAGCGGACCAACAAAATATTGATGGAGGCTGTGCTCGTCTGGCTTGTAATGACAGTGCAGAGGGTCCTACCAATTTCTTGAAGAGGACCGTTTGTGAGCCGCCTGTTAGTATTGCGCTCGCCCTCCTGCTCTTCCTCTAAACTTCGGATCTTCTTATGTGCCCTCCTCAGCTGGTTTCTGGGTATAAGCTCGCCGTCACTCGACTCCGTCTCGCTATGTTGCAAGTCTGTACGGCGAACACGAGAGGGTCCGTCTGCGCTGCTGCGGTGCTTTGTCAAAATGTCCTTCAGTCGCTTGTCTTTTGCCTCGCTGTCGTCATATAACACATATATAGGACATTGCGCAAACATGCGACAGCAGTGGGGGCGCCACGAGGCTACGAGTCCGCGAACACCGTTTGAATCGCGCGCGTGCGAAATCACATGATAGGAAGACGAGCAATGTTAGCGCCCAGTCATGCAAATGATATTACTTAACACGACCATCGTCACATGACTTGCGGCAATGACGCAATGATATCCTGTTTTTAGAGCGCAGCTCTTAGGCGCCCGTTTCTGGCTTGAGCGGCGTCGCCATCGGCGTAACCCCAACATGCACCGCGCGAGCCCCACCCCCCCCCCCCCCCGAGGTCACGTGTCCCCCCGCCCCCTGAGGTCACGTGACTCCCCCGCGGAGAAGATTGAAGGACGAGGGGAGGAGGAGAAGGAGGAGGATGAGGAGGGGTACACCCTCCACTGAGTACCCTTCTCTCCTCCTCCTCCTCAAGAGCTGCGCTCCAATTCGGCATTACAGGGAGTTGTAAACGGCTTTGATTTTTTAACCGTATTTCAAAAGCCAAGTAGCAGGAAAACACGTAATCTGAATTGCACACACGGAGAAAAGAGACGAGTTAAGCAGTCTAGGAAGCAATGTGCTTGTAGCTTAGGGGGTGGGGCGTCGGGATTCCCAGCCGCCACAGAGCCTTTCTTTTGCGAATAAAAGGCATCTACCTCGGAACGTTTGAAATAATAACACGTGACCGTCATGTGACCGCAGCGCAGCGCCCTCTGTCGGATGCAGCTCGAACACGTAGAATCACGTGGTTGTCATCACGTGATGGGAGCGATTGTCAAGAAGTGGTGATGACACATCTCTGATACGTGTCTTTCCCACTCTTCTGGCACGCGCTGCGTACGTGACTGATGACAGCGGCTGTCAACACCTAGTGATTACATGCTAAATGCCACGCTTCTGGCACGTGACTTCGCACCTATATCGCGTACTTGACCCGAGGGCGGGACCTCGATGAGCTCCAATTGGTCACTGGCTAATGCCCTGTAGGCGGGGCCATCGATGCTCACTGCCTGACATTGGTCACTGGGATGGGAGAGAGGGCAAGGCCCCCGCCCTACTGCTTAGTGATTGGTCGGATTGGGTTGGTCCCCGCCCCGCTGCGCTGTGATTGGTCGAATCGGGTCTGGCTCCGCCCTCCTGGGCTTTGAGTGACAGCTGTGCAAACTGGTACAATGTTCCTACTGCTGCCTCATCGTTGGTCATTCGTGACATTATTACCATGGCTTTCCTGGAAGGTCATCTCAAATCAACATGGAAGTGACCACTTTCCGAAAATTTTAGAGTTTAACCATTCTCATGTCACTCTTTTATCGCGTTCACCTCGTTTCAAGTTCGGAAATGCTGACTGGGCACGTTTTAAGCAATCATCTCTGTTAGTTGTTTCATCTCTACGTGAACTCTTTATAGATGAAGCAAAAGACTATCTCAGAAAGCATATCCTGGAAGCTGCAATGATTGCCATACTGATGACATTCACCCATCTTCCTAAAAGGCCAAAGCCGTGGTGGAACGAAAACTGCCGAGAGGCAAAACAGAACCAAAACAAAGTGTGGGGAATTTTGAGGCGCTATCCTACACCGGGCCATCAAAATAATTTCAAATAGTGAGGGCACAGGCGAGATAATCCGTTGGCACGCTAAGCGGCAAAGCTTCAGCGGTTATGCTTTGTCTATTAATAGCAGTGAAACTCTGAAAGAAAATTGGGACAGAGGGCAAACAATTTCATTTAATTTCATTTCATTTTATTACCTTAAAGACCCCGTTAGGGGTATTACATAAGGGGTGGGGTTACACATAAAAGCATTTTTAACAGACATTCATGTCGGAAGGTGGTTGACGACAGTCTCCATGAATACGGATGGACATGTGATGGCGGCGACGTGGTGGGGAAGGCCGTTCCAGTCTGCTGCTGCTTGAGAAAAAAAGGAGGCTAAAAAAGTAGTAGTGCGGGCAAGTGGGAGCGTCACTTGAAGTGGATGACCAATGCGAGGAGATATGCGTGATGGAGGGACAATGTAAGGTGCATGGTTGAGCGAGCTGTAGTAAAACTTGTGAAAGAGGGAGAGGCTGGAAGTGCGACGGCGAAGAGAAAGAGGTGTCAGGCCGGATTCTGCTTTTAAAGATGAAACGCTGATATCGTATGAGTAGGCAGAATGAATGAACCTTGTGGATCGATTTTGAACAGATTCAAGTTCATTACTAATATATGCTTGGTGAGGGTTCCAGATGGCAGATGCGTATTCGAGTTTTGATCTAACAAGTGATTTGTACGCAAGTAAACGTACGTGCTTTGGGGCATGCCGTAGATTAAGGTTAAGAAATCCAAGGACTCTGTTTGCAGCTGATATGACGTTGGTAGTATGCGCGCACCAAGATAGATCGTTCGATAGTGTTACACCTAGGTATTTAAATGATTGTACAGATTCGACGGTGACGCTAGCAATTGTATAGGGAAAAAGAAAGGGTTTACGGCGACGATGGAATGATACAAGTTTACATTTGCTGGGATTAAGGGTCATTTGCCAACAGTCGCACCATTCTTGCACATGGTTAAGGTCATTCTGCAGGCATGTCTGGTCAGAGGCGTTAGTGACTGTACGATAAATAACGCAGTCATCCGCAAACATACGAATGTGGCATGACAGATGCGATGGTAAGTCATTTATGTATATTAAGAACAGGAGGGGGCCGAGGACAGATCCTTGTGGGACGCCTGATGTTACTGGGAGAGGGTTAGATGAGTGGTTGTTAACAAAGACAAACTGAGAGCGATTAGACAGAAATTCCTTGACCCATTGAACAATAGCAGTGTTTAGATTTAATTGGGAAAGTTTTAGTAGGAGGCGCTGATGCGGTACTTTGTCGAATGCTTTGGCAAAATCTAAAAAAACCGTGTCAGTTTGAAGGTTATGGTCAAGATTAGAATGCAAGTCATGAACGAAGAGTGCAAGTTGAGTTTCGCAAGAGAAGCCCTTACGGAACCCGTGCTGGGAGGGGTGGAAAAAGTCGATAGAGTCTAGGAAATTAATTATTTGAGTGTAGATGACGTGTTCCATGGCTTTGCAGGGGACGCTTGTTAAAGAGATGGGACGGTAATTTAGTGGGGAGTCCTTGTTACCCGATTTGTAGACTGGAACGACCCTTCCCACCTTCCAGTCGCCCGGTAAGATGCCTGTAGAAAGTGATTGTGAGAACAACATGGTCATGTACACAGCAGATATACGTTTGGTATTTTTTAAAAGTTTTGAGTTAATTCCGTCAACGCCGGCTGACGATGAGAGTTTGATATTTTCAATTAATGATGAGATGCCATCTACAGAAAATGTGAGAGCCGGCATAGTAGATACTGCGTTAGAAGGTATTAAAGAGGGAGGGTCATCGGTTTCTTCGGTAAACACGGAAAAGAAGGCCGAGTTAAAAGCATTGTCGCACTCAGTGTCAGTGACAATTTCGCCCGCTCCGTTCGTCAGGCTAATGATGCGCGTCTCTTGGGGATTTATAACTTGCCAAATTTTTTTAGGATTGTTAATTAAGATATTTGGTAAGTCATCATAAAAAAAGGAATGTTTTGCGTTACGTATAGATAGCAGATAGGCGTCTTCAGCTGCGTAGTATTTTTCCCATGCGCAGGGGTTTCCATTCCGCTTGGCCGACTTGGCCGGTTTTTTTAAAGACTTTGTAAACCAGGGTTTCTGTCGATTCTCACGGAACGTAATTATTGGGATGAATTTATTTGCAAGTTCATTTAATTTATTTCTGAACATTATCCAGTTTGTATTAATAGAACGATTAAAAAATGATGCTTCAAAAATTGGAAGGAAGGCGTTTAGCTCCCAGTTTATTACTTCATAATTTCCCTTATCATAAAGACGAATTCTTTTATCGCGTGTTTGGCGTCGTACCGGGCAAAAGTTGAAGGTAGCATGAATTACTTTGTGGTCGCTGATTTCGCGGAGATAAGTAACCGATGATAGGCTGTCGGGATGACTGGTTAGTATTAGATCTAAGATGTTTGCAGAATCCCGTGAAACACGTGTGGGTTCGGATACTAGTTGAACAAGGTTAAAATCAAGACATACGTTAATAAAATCTTTTGCGGCTTCGTTGCCTATAGCCGAGGGGACCTGGTTGCTCCAGTCTATTTGCGGGTAGTTAAAGTCTCCAAAGATGGGTCTTACCGGTCTTTTTCGTTCCAAACTTAAGTCGAAGTGGAATATGCCCTGCGAGTTTGGGAGAGCAGAGAGACATCCTAGGGGATGACTTCGAATTTGTATCGAGTTCCGAACATTCTATTCGAAATTTCCTGCGGTACATGTTGCAGTCAGCAAAAAGACTGTGACCATATCTGGTACTATGAGAGAATCATATAATGCTCCATTAACACTACCTGAACTTCCATCGGCTCTTCTTTCACCCAAGCAGTCTGCCCCTGGACCAGATGGGAGTCAATATAAAATGCTTGAGCATCTTCATCTGTCCACCCTGGAACTTATTTAATGCCTTTTTAACAGAGTTTGGCTCGAGGGTCACTTCCCATTCTTTGGGAAGGTTGCTACCATTGTCCTGTGCTAACACAAGGCAAGGATCCCTCTTGTTTATCTAGCTTTAGACACATCGATTTAACTAGCTGTATTTCAAAGACTATAGAGCGGATAATTATTAAGAGACTTATGTTTTACTTGGAGCAAAACAATCTTCATGATAAGTACCAATGGGGTTTTTGTTCATCTCGGGTCACAATCGATAATCTAGTTCGTTTTTAGACTGCATGTGCGGTAGGCATTTGTGAACAGGCAACAATGTCTTTCTGTTTTATTTGATTTAGAGAAGGTTTAGGACACGGTTTGCCGTTTTAGCAAACTGCGAGACATGTTCAGTTTTGGTGTTCGAAGTCGCATGTTAGCTGCCATCCCAAGTTACTTGAGCACCGTACTTTTCGTGCGAAGCTGGGGACAACACTTTCGAGAGAGTTCATGCAGGAAAATGGAGTCCCCCAGGAAGGCGTGCTCAGTTTCATTCTTTTCATTGTTCAGTTAAAGTGAATTACTTGTGTAATACTGCCTTCAGTATAATATTCCATATATGTAAACGACTTGCAGATCTCTGTCTCGTCCTGTAACTTGACAATTTGTGAATGTCGGGTTCAACTCACGGTAAATAACTTGATGAAATGGGCTGATACAATCGGTTTCAGATTTTCGCCCGAAAAAAACACCCTTTGTTTGTTTTTCTCGTCAGCGGGGAATTTGCCATGATTCATCTTTGAGTATGTATGACACTCCCATTTTCATAAAAAGAGAACACAGGTTTCTGGGTCTCATATATGATTTTAAACTCACTTTTATTTCTCATATTAAGAGTCTTAAACTTAAATGTCTGAAATCTCTCAACATTCTTAAGGTTTTATCGCACCTGTCTTGGGGCTCGGACCGACTGTGTCTATTACGCATATATCGCTCTGTCGTTCGTTCCCAGCTTGACTATGGTTGCATAGTGTATGGTTCAGCCCAGGCATCGGCTTTGAAGATGCTGGACCCTATTCACCATCACGGGTTGCGTTTAGCAACTGGTGCGTTCCGGACTTCCCCAGTCCTAGTCTGTACGTAGAAGGTAATGAACCAACCTTGGAGTATAGAAGGTTCTTATTACGTTTTATGTACTCCATCAGGGTTCGCTCGGTTGACAAGCACCCTACTTGAGATAATGTACAAAACATTCGGTTCCGGAGAACATTTCAAAACAAATCCTCCATAGTTCCTCCTTTTTCAATTAGGAATTGTAGTTCAGTAAAGTCTGATGGGATGAATTCAAAGGCCACAGTAGTTCAATACTCTCCACACATCGCCCCATGGGACTACAAAAATAATCACTGCGACTTCAAACTTACGAAACATAGTAAACAGTATGTTCCAAATTAAGTCATGAAGAATATATTTTTAGAACTCTAATGTTAATATTTATAGTAAATAAATGTCTATACGCATGGGACAAAAATCAATTCCAATGTAGGTTGCGCTATGATGAAACAATTCATTCAGCAAGTAAAAAGGATCAACTCAAACGCCACCATACTCACGGGAGAGCTCTATGATCTGCTATTGGCGGTCGACTACACAACAAAGAAAAGGTTTCC
Organism: Ixodes persulcatus; assembly: GCA_013358835.2. NCBI lineage: Eukaryota > Metazoa > Arthropoda > Arachnida > Ixodida > Ixodidae > Ixodes > Ixodes persulcatus. The sequence continues at coordinate 25,446 of JABSTQ010002894.1, forward strand.
TCGCTCAGTAGTATTCACTGACTCTTTGAGTTCTTTGAAATCGGTGCTATTGCTGGAACGGGTCAAAAACCCGCTTGTTTCTGAATTGCAGATCAAGATTAGTTTAGCCGCAAACAGCAACGTTCGCGTAACATTATGCTGGGCGCCTAGCCATGTTGTATGTTGGCATCCCGTGAAATGAAGCGTCTGATTCTGCAGCAAGTTCAGCTATCGAGAAACAAGTGGGATTGCATAAAATACCCTATAAAAATACCACAACTCTATAAAACGGTGCATTCGACTAAAGTGGAAACTTCAGTAGAATACTGAAACGCACAAATTACAAGTTGTGAAAACCTACATAAAGGAATGAGAGAGTGCTCGGCATCAGGAGTGCTTCTACGAAGTGGTCATGTGCCGATTACGAATTGGTCATACGCGTCTCACACATGGGCACCCCTTGAGTGGGAAGGATGCTCCAGTGTGAAAAAACTATGACATACATTTAAGATTTTACACATCATAATTGAAAGCCACACATATAATCAATACCGTCACAAACACTCCTCGCAACTATATAAAGAACATGTCCCACTGCACCTAGCCCTGCTTCCAGGTAATGAACCGCTCATTTGACATGATTGCTTATTTAATTTTCTCACTGATATCGGCCTTATACACCAACAGTGAATTTATTTTGCATCATGAACTCATGACCGTATCTTTTACACTCATACAAATGCATGCTCAGAGTTTTATCACATCACCACCTACTATAGCTCTTTCTTCTCTTTAACCTTCTATTGCAATAGTTCAGACTCTTGGTGAATTATAGCCTTAGATGCTAATGTTATATTAACTCCCAATCAGTCAATCAATCAATAAATCAAGACTTGCTCAAGATGGTGAGCGCCGCCGAGTTTCCGGACCACATGCGGGAGTTCCAAGCAGCTCTGGAGTTTCCCTAGGGCATCGGGGCGCTGGATGGCTGACACTTCCCTATCTCACCACCGAAGGTCAACGCGAGTTAGTACCACAACTGCAAGGGCTTATTGGTAATCTTTACTTCAAGGACAATGTATATGATCATCTATGGACTGCTAGAACCGATACCATGTACGTTGAACTCCCTGGCCCTTTATAAAGTCCGGCATCCTTCTTCAAACTGATAATTGCAACAAAAAACAAAAGAAGACACAATTTCTATAATACATGTTGAGTGTCAATTCCTATCAGTAAACAAATTAAATGAAGCGGGCCAAACTGAATGATGCAAACTCGTTACTGCTAACAAGTGTTCTAAAGTGCGTCTTTGAGGCATCGAAACATAAAGAGGGGTACGCCAAGCAAAAGGCAACTAAAACAACGCATAAACCATTTCCGATGATGAGGCAGCTAACTCGTGCCGTCATTGGTAGAGGGGCAAAAAACACACATAGGCACATTTGGGGGCAAACAAACGCACAATATGCGCGAAGAGCAGACAAACATGCACGGCAATTTTTTTCATATGTTTTGAGGCGAATAAAATGTACTTGAACCAAACTATTTTCCCTATCAGTTTTATTATGGTGATATAAGCTACACGTGTTTGATGACATGGATGTTATGAAATGGCTATACCTCAATACGAGATGCCAGTAACTGATAGCCAGCGTTTTACACTTTTAATATTATGTTTAGAAGCTATGTACATCTCTGTTCTGCGGAGTTTTGACGAATTGTGCTGTGCTGCCTACTTCCTTTTTTAATCTCCAGTCTTAAGGACTTTATGATTTCGCATGATATATTCAGCACTAAGTGAGCTGATACATCGCTTGTAATGTTTGTATCCAGGTAAAGCATCATCCTGCTGGCCCTCGTAGACCACTGTTACCGGTTCCGGTATGAGAACGTCGGGGCACCAGGGCTGTGCCACGACGCACATGTGTACCGGAGGTCGGCTTTGGCGGCTGTTCTGCAAGGACCAACGCTGCAGATTCCCATGGTCATCGTCAATGGGACTACCATGCCGCCCCCGATCCTGTGTGACCAGGCATTCAATTTAACGTCCAACATGCTCAAGCCGAACCTTCACAAGAGCATTAAGAAAGGCTCTCTACAAGAAGGCTTAAACCGACCGCTGTATTCTGCCCGCCGAGTCGTGGATAACGCCTTCAAAAGGGTCGAGGCACAATTCCGCTTCATTATGAGGAGAATGGAGTGCGAGGTGGACAATGCCCGGCTTGTTTTGCTAGCCTTCTGCATTTTAAACAACGTCTGCGAACATTTTAACGATGGTGTTCAGCCCCAGTGGCTCAGCGACTTGGCGCCGGAGGACAAGATCTATCTGCGAGCGGTGCGCACCACAGATGCCGAGGCAGACAAGGTACAGAGCGTCAGGGACGCCTCTGCGGGGTATATAAACCAACGCTTGAGGGAGATGGTCTAGATGAAGAGCTCAAGTGGCTGCTCTTGCTTGCCGCGACTGAAAGCCCAGGACCACAAACGCTGACAGCAACGAGGGCCCTTTCCAGTGCCTAAAAAACTAAAGTCCCTCTTAAGGGCCAAAGAATTCTGGCTTTGGAGCGTAAGACTTGCTTCCAGCTCCCGCGTCTCAATCGAAGTATCATGTTTCGGTCCATATGCTTAGCCTTCTGTATGCTTTTATGCGGCTTTTATAACACAATTTTAATAACTTTTAATAAATTGACTGGCCAAATAAAAGTTCAAGCATCTCTTATAGGTACTATGTGCAGTGAAACGAAACTTATAAAATAAAAAATTCATCTGAAAAGATCTCTGCTGGAGCACAAGAAATACCAGCGCCTGTTCGGGGGATTTCTTCAACTCTTGCTTACCATGAGAGTTGCAAGAAACAAAAGTATGCGTGTGCGAATAGTACATTGTAAGCTTAAATGAAATCGAATATTCCCAAGTAGTTGGCAAAAAGTCAAACGTATGATCAAATATTGAATACCAAGAGTTCTATTTGCGGAATCCACATGAAAACAAATGAAGGGGAACTGGCACATCTTAATGAAAAACGGGGGATTAGTGTAGGTCACGTGGTGACCTTGAGGTACAACAGGTATCTAGGTTACACAGCGCCCTCTCCGAAATATCTTCCGCCAGATTGTAGGCACCACGTACAAGATTAGACCCCGTCAACTGGGGATCCGTAGGCAAACGTTCTGCTCTAAAGCCACCAAGGTATCTACTCTTGAATGTAACATAAGTGCACACCGGGACGGCTTATATGGCAGTTCATGTGGCATTTTTATTCATGAAGGCCATCAACGCTGTTTCAAGCTCCTGCTACACCTTGATGGCGGTTTCCTGTGGTGCGATTTCCAACTCGCATATGTCGAACTCGCTCTGGAAGCCTCAAAAAACTCTGCGAGAGCAGCCTCTGTTCATTGATCACCGCTTTGATGTACGCGGTGTTCGGAGCTTGCGGCCTCTTTCTTTTTTGTGGCCTCGACGGCACGCTGGTGAGTGCCATTGATGCTGCTGGGCCCTGGCCTGCTGACACTTGCAGTGGCGGGGGTGCTGAAAAATCGGCTTTCCTCGCCGCGCAGCATTTCTCCTGGTTTTTCCATGGGCTCCTCGAAGTAGTCCGTGTCGACCATGCTTTTCGCTTGCATGTTTGAAAGCAATCGAGAGAAATACCACACAAGTAGTTTTTCCTGATAAGCTACAAGAGACTGCAGCATGCTGTTACGTGCCACCCAAAGCTATTAAACAAGGGTTACTCAAACGTGACGGAACTCCAACCTTGTGTATGAATGCTTTGTAGCTGAGAATCACGATGCTAAGTATTGCTAGCGTAGTTTTATGCATCAGTGTGCAAAAGTGCTATAGCTCTATACTCCGTTTCAGAGACAGCATTCAACGCTCTCAAAGATACTGGCGCGAGCACGGGACGTCTAATAGCGATTTATTATGGCATGCTTTCGTGTAAATTAAATATTCGATACAGACGAGCTCTCGTGCCAGTACCATAAACAGCATTGTACACTATGCAAGGAAAGGAGTGTAGCGTAAAATATCAAGCAGGCACCCACAAAAAGATGGAGATATTCGCAAAAACATCAGAAAGGACGATTGTTATGTCCGAGAGCAGAAAAACACGAAGATCCCAAGGTAGGGTAGGCGCCTTATCTATAGTACGCACCCTTTCTAGAGCATAGCCGTAGACTGGCAGAATGTATGACCATGACACTCGTGAGTCATGGTCTAAATATAGAAATAGTGAGCATAACTACAAAATAAAACTACGAGAGTGCGAAAGCGCGTACTCTCAGCAGACGCTGCCTTTTATATTACTTAAAAAACCTCGTCCTTCTTGGAGTATTGTTAACTCAAAAGACCACGCTTTAACAAAGATTTTCAGCGACTCGGGTGATGTTGTGCAAGATGATCATTGTGTAGCTATGTTTAATGATGTTTTTTTAATTGTGTTTACACCTATTTCTACTGACTGTTTACGTGGTCACGTTCCTCCTGATTATTTTCTAATCAACCCGGTTTTTGTATAATTTAATAGTGTATATCAAATTATAAACTAATTAAAGGTCTCGTCGTCCTCTGGCCTTGAGAATATGAACACTAAGATATTACGTAGCACTGGCCTGTTTTGTAGCTTATTTGTTGAAAAAATATTTCAGCACGTTTTGGAGTCGGGGGTGGTGCATAAGGACTGGAAACTCGGCAAGGCCATTCCGGTCCACAAAAGCGGCAGTATGTCCTCTCCCCTCAACTAAAGGCCTATATCTCTTACTTGCATCCGATCTGTGTATTGCTAGATTTTCAGAAGGCTTTTGACAAAGTTTCTCACAATCTTCTCTTGTACAAGCTATCTTTTCTTGGTTTACCTAACAATATTCTTTGCTGGCTTCAAAATTATCTAACCGGCCGGTATCAGAAGGTTGTAGTTAACGGTGTTTCATCAACAAATGTTTCTGTGTCATCTGGTGTACCGCAGGGGTCGGTCCTTGGACCGCTTTTATTTCTGATTTACATAAATGATATTGGTGTGAGCATCTCTTCTAGTATAAGGCTTTACGCAGATGATTGTGTTCTGTTCAGGGAGATACGAGATGACTCTGATAGGCTGGCGTTACAAACTGACCTAGAAAAAATTTGTTTTTGGTACAGCCAGTGGCTCATGTCCCTAAAAGTATCTAAATGCAACCACATTCAATTTTCCCGGAAACGCAAACCGTTCCAAACGCAATACAGTCTTAATAACGAAACTATTCCCCAGGTAACCCACGATAAATATTTAGGAGTCGTATTTTCTTCCGACCTAACATGGAACCAACATGTAGAATTTATAACAACGAAGGCAGCTCGTACCCTTTACTTCATTAGGAGAAATTTTAAGCAGGCTCCCCAAGATGTGAAAGAACTTTTATACAGCACAAATGTCCGTCCTATTCTCGAATATGGTAGTACGGTATGGGACCCCTTCACGCAAAATCTGATAGGCAGTCTCGAAGCCATACAGAACCGCGCTGCTCGTTTTGTTAAGAACAGTTACGTATTTCCGAGCAGCATTACGCGAATAAAAGATTCCCTTGGCTGGCCTACGCTTGCATCGCGTCGCGCATTTTTTCGTATTTATTTTTTGAGAGACGTATACTTCAACCAAACGCCATTGAACAAAGATGTGTATTTGATGCCGCCTACATACGTCTCGCGACATCTTGACCACACACTAAAGATAAGAGAAATGCCTGCCCGTACAAATGCTTTCATGAATTCATTTTTCCCCGCACTATACAAACCTGGAACCAGCTTCCCCGGGATATCATCCAAATTGCAAGTGATGACAAATTCCTTGTAGCTTTACGAAATCACCTTCAGGCCTAAAATTTGTACGGTATTCTTTATAAAGAGCATGTCTGTCTAATGAATACTTGTCTTTTTTCATTCGTGAGTTTATGCAGGTGGCATAGGTCTTACATTGTCTGTCGCCCATTTTTACATTATTGAAGGCACTCTTATATTTTGTCTGTTACTTATTTTCCAGTTTCATTTTTTTGGTACATTTTGTGTGTGAAATTGTGTTGTTTACCCCCCTACTGTAATGCCCTCTGGGCGAAATGTAGGTATGTGAATAAATAAATAAATAAATCTAACATAATGAAGCATATCGTTTTCACGCTTCTGTTTGATTTCCTCGAAAACAACTCCCTTTTTGCAACTAGCAGCACGGTTTCCGCCGCAATTTCTCTTTTGAAACGCAGCTCGTATTTCTTACTAACGGCCTTAACCTAAACCTTGACTCCGGCTACCCCACTAGTGCTGTATTTCTGGGTTTTGCCAAAGCCTTTGCCAAAGTGCCACATAACCTCTTTCTGCTTAAACTTTCGATGCTAACGATTGACCCTAATATACTAAAGTGGATCGAATCATTCCTTCTTCAACGTTGTCAGTTTGTTTATGTTAACCACACCAAATCCTCCCTGTGTTCTGTTTCTTCTGGTTTTCTCTAGGGGACAGTACTCGGCGCATTACTCTTCTTAATATACAGAGTGTTTTTTTTAATTGCACCAAATTTTTAAATGAAGGGGTAAAAGTTTTATGAATGCGGTTTTCACTGCGTGTATATATGGCTTGGCGGACATTAGATGGGAATATAACCCTCACTTTTATCAAACAAATTAACCCAAATACGTTAATTAACTTTTTAATTACTGTAATTAGGATATATGTTTATATTACAAACTTTGAGGCAGTCATATGCCAAGATTGTTCCATTTTGTAGAATTCGCGTGTTGTGCCTGTGTCCCAAGATATCTGCCCCCGAATTTTCTACTTAATCCGACTTTTTATCTACTCAATCCGGCAAACCCACAAAAGTGGCCACTATAGCCGAACTGTGCTACATTAGCCGGATAAAAGTGCAAAATTCGTGGACGAACATCGCGGTACACAAGCTGGTTATGCGAATTCTAGAAAATGAAACTGTCTTGGCATATACCTGCCTCAAAGTTCGTAATATAAACATATATCCTAATTACAGTAATTAAAAAGTTAATTAACGAATTTTAGTTAATTATTGTGATAATAGTGATGGTTATATGCCCAACTAATGTCCGCCGAGCCATATAAACACGCTGTGAAAACCGCATTCATAAAGCTTTTCCCCCCTTTATTTAAAAATTTGGTGCAGTTAAAAAAAAAACACCCTGTATATTAATGACCTTCCTCTCAAAATATCTTCTACTGTGAGGTTTTTTGCTGATGACTGTGTAATCTACCATAAAATAACCTCTACTGATAATATTGTAACGATTCAGGACGACATCTCTAAAATTTCTGAATGGTGTAACACATTGCGCATGTCCTTAAAACCTAACAAATGTCAATGCATGTGCTTTTCTCGTTCATTGTCAATTACCTATCCTGTACTTTTTTCGAACTCTGTCCCCATTTATTTTACTAACCAATACAAATAATTAGGCTTGCATCTCACACCTAATCTCTAATGACATGCTCATATTAACACAATTATATACTTTGCAAACCACCCTCCAAGCTACAATGGCCAAAGCTTTAGATCCTCACCTGCAAACCTAAAATAAACTTTTTAAACCACTATAGTTCGGCCTAAATTAGAATATGCGACCTCCATCTGGCATCCTCATCAGAAAAATTTAACAGACTCCATTGAATTCGTTCAGAACCGTGCTTCTCGCTTTATTTTTATTGACTATTATTGTACCTCAAGTGTATCATCAATGAAGTTTCGTCTTAACCTTTCTCTTCTCCATAAAGTATTTTAGACACATTTCTTGAAAAAGTCTCTTCTTAAACCCGCCCACCTACATATCATAAAAGCTGGAATATTCATGCAAGGTCGCCTGTCTCAAGTCATTAGGTCAAGCAAACCGCCATTCCCTCATCCCTGAACCAGTTGCGGAATGATCTCCCGGACGCTATAGTTACCATTCCCGACTCCAAGCAATTCTCACTAGCACTTCAAAACCGCTTGTACTGACCCACTTTCTTATATAACGCCCCCGAGGCATTGAGGGTATGTATAAATAAATAAATAAACCCTAATTCTTAAAGTAGTCACAATGATCCAATTGAGCTGAAGCTCCTGAATCAAGATTTACCGCATTGCACCGTCACAAACGTGCAAAGTTTCATCGCTTTGCACCGGCTTGTCGAAAAAGCCTGCCAAAGCAGAGGAGCACCTGGATTAGCTCGGTGGACTCTGCTTGGTGGGCAATTTTCAAAAAACAATTTCATGCATTGGCCACTGGCTGGCACTTTTACACTAAAATTATTTGTTCTCCGAAATGCAGAGACTTTTTTATGAGAGAAACCACCAAACCTACCTCCACTACTGCCCGTATGGCATGGTTGGAGGCCAAGCTCTCATCCACTAGGCCCGTGTCATTCAGAGGTAGGGACCCCAACAGTCGGTTAAGGTCCCAGAAGAAAGGCCACTTCAACGCGCCGGACCCTGTGGTGGTCCCCTCCCTCAGATATTTTCTGAAAAAAGGAATTGCAGTGAGTGGCAACAATATGGCAAAGCTATTGATGAACGATAAACACCCTCTCTAACAAACAATTCTTTGGAACATTCTAAGAATAAATAGATAGACATATTAGTCTGCTGGCTGTATTGTGCTTACATATATAACCAGAAGCAGTGTCAATTTACATTTGAATGATATGAGATTGTCCCACATCAAATTAGGGGAGCTATAAACTGACATTTGATGAGATATAGTAGTCCTCCACCCTTTCACTTCTTCTAAGTGTGTCAGTTCATGCCGGGGTGACAAAAATATTTATTGGGTTGGAATCGAATTAATTTTATTTGAGTTACTGAAGCTCGCAAAGAGTGATTGTTTATCACAAGACATATATTTTAAACATAGTATATTGATTAATCACTCCGTCCGATCACTGAAAACAATACAGAAGAATGACCGAAATTCCAATTACTCATGGATTTACAAACTTTAATTTATGTAAACCGCACCGTAGAAGAAACTAAAGTAGAGCTTTGTTTGGTTAGTGAAAAGGCCTTTTTTATTTTTTTTCGCGTTCTCATTGCTTGCAATAAGACATTACTATTCTAGTTTTCAATTCCTTTCTTTCGCGTTCTAATATTTGCTCGCCATAAGTCGTTCGTTGCGTAACTGGCTAACGAAGTGGAAAGAAAAATCAAGCTGAACACTCCAGTTTTTTCCCAAGGCACAGTGATTGTGTTCAGACTTATTTGAATAGTTCTTGCATGATGTTTTGAATTAAAGATAATTGCATATAGAAAGCATCACATCATAGACAGCAAATGAAAATATTTTGGGACATATTTCTTTGCGGAAAAGGGTTGATATAAATCATCATAGTAAAATCTGTCTAAACCCAGTTGAAAATTCTATGTAAATTCCAATTGGAATTTTCTCATTGGTACTAATTGGGTTTTTGGCAACTAATTGGTCACTCCCAATGGGAACCATTTGGAACCCATGCAGGTTCCAACTGTAAAAAATAATTCCAATTGATGAGACCCAATGGTCTGTGTGCTTGCAGTTGGAACCCACTAGAATCAGTTAGTTCCAGCTAAAACCAATTGAAATTCCAAGTGAATTTAACGGTAATTTTAAAGGGTTATTTAAGTCGTGAATTAAATCATGATTTAAGCCAAATTTTAAGTCAACTTAATTTTTATTTTCCGCCCTGGCTCATACTGCTCACAAGTTGCATGCAAGTTTAAAATTATCTTACCGGTACATGTTGGTCAAATTTGCTATCTTGTGATGGACCTGGTCCTTGGTCTTCAGAATACCGCAACGGTGCCGATCCTCCGAAATCTCCTCGCCCCGCAGGAGGCACCTGTGAAAGCAGGTGTTTGGAGAGTGGCGTCTCTATGGACCCCGAGCCCCGCAGGGGGCGCCTGCACCTTGGGTGCTAGGCGCTTGGTGAGTAGCGTCACCATGGACCCTAGCCACGTGGGCCACCATACCCGCACGCCGGGGGCACCTACTTTATAGTAGGTGCTTGGTGAGTGGCGTCACTGCGAACCCCGAGCCATGTGGGTTCGCCCACCCACGTCTAGCTGTGCGTGGCGGACCCGTGTCTGGGGAAAAGCGGATCCTTGCGGTTGAGCTGAGCCCGGGGTTTGTTTAGACCCTTCGGGGCCCCCCGGGCGAGGCAATACACCGCTTCGGCCCCTGCTTCTCGTAGACGGGTGTCCTGACTTGGCCCGACCAGGATGATTCAGTCAGTCGCCTCTTCTACCCTCTTCTTCCTTCTTTCACTTTTTTCCCACCTCTTTCTCTTTTCTTCTTTGCTCTCTTCCTTCCTTTTTCACCCTCTTAGGCGTCAAGGGCTAACCTTGTGTAGAAATAGGTCCTGTGCCTGCATCCACATTTGGTTATAGTGCCCGGGCAGCACTGGTAGAGTAATTATGTCAGCCAAGCCTTTCTTACTATGTCATATTACCTACCCCTCGTTGGGCTCCATGGTGTGAGGTGCACCCGGGCACTGAATTTCCTTCCCATCTAAACTCTAAAAACTATCACGCTGAACCTCACGCTTACTGCAAGTTTCAAGCGTGGAACCGCCGTCAATACGACGGGAATGACGTTTTAAGCACCACGTGATCAAGAATAAGCGTTTGTTTTCTTTGTCTAAGCGTTAGAGCGACCTGAGCAATCCCGCTCGGCCTTTCTTTCGGACGGGACCAACAACGTTAACGTGACGACCGCAAAACACACGCTTAGATTTTTGAAAACACGCGCGCGCCTCCTTTCATCGTCGCGCTAATATATATCCGAATGGATTGACCCTCCCGAAGATGCCCCTGTTGGTGCTTTTTTGTTGATTTCTTGTTGATGTGAACTTTGTTTCTGGAAGCACAGAGGGCGCATGCGGCCTCTTTTTGGCGGGAAACGCGAGAAAGCCGTTGCGCTGTTTCCCTGGCTCGCTGGCTTCCTCAGCGGGAGACGGCGTTTGATTTCGGGCACAGTGTGCAATGTTTACAGCACTAGACGTGCGTGGAGTGCCGCGGGGTCGCTGCAAACACAACGAGTGCGAGTGCCCCGAATTTCTGCGCGAGACGGAGCTGAATGCAAGCGAAAGAAAGGGTTTCCCATTTGCCTGGTGTCTTTACTGCGGCCGTTCGCCAGTTATCCATGGACGACTACAATATTTGGGTGAGAACCCTGTTTTGATTTGGCTCATTTGTACAAACAAAAATAGCTTCTTTTTTTTTAATAAAGTGTATATCCCCCAAGCTGAAATGTGCCTGCCTTTTTCTATTTAGTTCTTTTTGGACTGTTGCTTTTGGAAACTGAAGCCTAACGAGATCTTTTTTTTTTAGTTTTTAGACACCAAGGATAAATTTCCTCAAATCTTCATACAAATTCTACAGTTATGAACAGCGAGCAGCTAATTGGCGCAATGTACCAGGCGTAACATGCATTATCTACGCGACGTATCGGGGCAATTTCTTTTGATTCACAACTGCCATTCGTATACATGTGCGTAATTATACATGAAGCAGCACGTTGGGCTTCCTTGAACTACTCAATTCGCCTGTTGAATTCACTAGAGAGATTTAGTAAATAGATTTTGAGCTCCGATAGCGATATCAGATAACAATATGATGCATGGGGGCCCTCCACGCTTTGACGATGACGCCTTCTATGCATGTGAAATGCGCGTCGCGGTTCAAACCTCTGGCCGCGGGCATTGGGCTTTCTCGCATCTAGTATATTGTCCAAATAATTAAGATTTTTGGGACGATATACTAAATGCGAGAAAGCCCCATGCTCACGTCAAGAGGTTTCCACCGCGACGCGCATTTCACACGCATAGAAGGCGTCATTATCTAAGCGTGGAGAAAACACACGCCATAATAAGCGTGTAAACGCAAGGGCCCCCTCACGCTTGCAAAGCGTTAAACCATAGCACAGTTCACGGTTAGGAAGCATGAATTCTAAGCGTTGAAAAACAACACGCTTAGAACAAGCGTGTAAAAAATAGCTTTGCGTCACGCCTGCCAAGCGTTAAACCATAATGCAGTTCACGCTTAGGGAGCGTGAATTTTAAGCGTTGAAAAACACCACTCTTAGAACAAGCGTGCAAAAAATCGCTTTGCGTCATGCTTGCTCTGCGTGACCATTTTTAGAGTGTATATAAGATCGCAAACTAAAAAACCTTCTGATCGGGCCCCGGAAAGGGTCCGCACCGAAGTACCGTTTCCACTTGAGATGTCCTTTGTTCCCGAAAATTTTCCAAGATTCCTAGTTTTACAATCTGAAAATGTAAGGCCACTGGGCAAACTGTCCCCCTTCCTTGTAGCCAAGGTACTAGAAGACGTTGTTGGTAAGAACTTTCATGCAAAGAAAATGGCATCCGGAGACCTCCTTGTAGAGATCAGTACGAAACAGCAAAGTGATGCCCTCTTGGCTCTCAACTCTGTTTCGGACTACGAAGTCACTGTTACTCCGCATCGCAAATTGAATACTGTCCAAGGGGTTATTTCCGAGGACGACCTGCTAGACACACCGGACGCAGAGCTGGTGGAGGGCCTCTCCAGCCAAGGAGTTGTAGCGGTGCGACGAATCAATATTCGTCGTGATGGCAACGCACGAAAAACACAGCACATCATCCTAACCTTTGACAGCACCACTCTCCCTGTGACTCTAAAGGCAGGCTACCTCCAGTGCAGAGTCCGACCCTACGTGCCGAACCCCCAACAGTGCTTCAAGTGCTAGCGGTTCGGCCATGGGTCACGGAGCTGTCGGGGGGCCGACACAAGTGCTAAGTGCTCAAGCAAAGAACATGTTGCCGACAACTGTGACAATGAGCCAAAATGTGCGAACTGCGAAGGTAACCACCCTTCATACTCGCTTTCCTGCCCTCTCTGGAAACAAGAAAAAGAAATACTGACGCTAAAAGCCAAAGAAAACATACCATACGTAGAAGCAAAACGATTTTCTTTCTTATTGTAGGGTGGATATGCCGCGGTCGTGCGCAGGAGACCGGCATGACTAGTGACGGTATCGACGGGAACCCAGACGTCTCCGGATGATCTGCGGCTCTCGTTGAAGTCCCCTCCTAAACCTACAGTGACGGTGCCAGTGGCACCAGGTCCCAAGCCCAGGGTGGATGCTGGCTCACTAGCATCCACTTTAGAGCAGGGGAAGACCCCCCCCCCCCCCCTTCTCGGTGCCGACCACTCCGCACCTCTGGTCCGAATAGGCCTGGTGAGCCGTCACGGCAGTCGACCCCCCAGGGGCGGCCGTCGGCGACGCATGACGAGCCCATGGACGAGAGTGGGCCCAGATCCGACGAGAAGGCTCCCTCCTCAGGATCGGTGTTTTCTTTCTCTGCCCCCAGTGACTCCACTGGGAGGCAGGCAGATACGTCGAAAAAGAAAAACTCTCCACGTGTAAAAATTGATTTTAAACCATAGTGATTTTATCTTATGTTTCGTTCTGTTTTTTCGTTTATTTTTTTATTTTTACCTTTTTATTGCTATGAGTAAACATATGGGTATCATGCAATGGAACTGTCGCGGCCTTCTTCGTAATATTGATGACGGGAACATGTTTCTTGATGAGCTCCGTCCCGTGGCACTCTGCTTACAGGAAACTCATCTCAATGGCAATCATACACAGATCTTACGTCGTCACCAAGTTTTTAGGAAGGATCGCCTTTCCCCTACTCCTTCCGGTGGTGTTGCAGTAGTAGTGCAGAGTGGGGTGGTGTGTGCTCAAGTACTTCTTCAAACACCACTTGAGGCAGTGGCAGTTCGTGTCCTCTTTCATCGCCTCATCACCATTGTATCGCTCTACCTTCCACCTAACAGTCCATTGCATCTCCATGAACTCCAATGCCTCGTAGATCAGCTTCCCAAACCTTTTTTTATCTTAGGTGATTTTAATGCCCACCATCCTTTGTGGGGAAGCTCTCGTCAAGATTCCCGCGGTGGAGTTATTGAACGACTTCTATCGCTCTCTGGACTCTGTCTTTTGAATAAGAGAGAACCAACCTTTTTTAGCTCTGATCATAACACATTCACATCAATAGATCTTACCATATCATCACCTACTCTACTTCCATGTTTTTCGTGGAAGGTTTTAAATAATTCTTTTGGAAGCGATCATTTCCCCACAATTTTAGAAATATTTATACCTCTTCCTTCGCTTTCGACCCGCCTTCCAAGGTGGAAGATTTAGAAGGCCGACTGGGCTCTGTTTAGTTCAGAAGCTGTGTTTGACACCTCTTTATCTACTAGTATGTCTGCAGAGGAGGCGACAACTTATGTCACTGAATGTTTAATGAATGCAGCTGCATCATCTATCCCACAAACATCTGGTAAGCTCCCCAGGCGATGCAAACCCTGGTGGAACGATGAGTGTAGAGCAACTCGAAAGAAACAAAATAGGGCTTGGGGAATCTTCTGCCGATATCCGACGCCTCTTAACCTGATGGAATTTAAAAAAAAGCAGAGCCAAGGCTCGATGGACGAGAAAACAAGCCAAAAAGACATCGTGGGTTAATTATATTTCAGCCCTAAATAGCTTTGTACCGTTAAAAGAAGTGTGGTACCGCCTGCGGAAGCTCCGAGGAGATTACCAGTCCTTTCGACCTCCTCTCTTTTCCTCCTCCTCTGTATCACTCAAAGATCAAGCAAACATCCTTGGCGAACATTTTCAGCTTATCAGTGGTCGCTCAAATTTCAGCGCAAAGTTTAAGAAATTCCAGTATAGGCACTTTTCCTGCAGCCATACCTTGGTAGGTAATACCGAACAGTGCAGTTCAAAAAAGAAAGGTTTTGCCGCCGGGGGTATGCACATTTTTGTCACCGGGCGTAGCACATCTTTGTCAGGACCATCGCCGAACATAGTGCGATAAACTGGCATTATAAGGAGGACACATACAAGAAATCTTGTCAACGTCTTACGTGTTAAAGCCGTCAGATAGTCTCTTGAAACCCTTACTGACAAAAAGTGATTCGCATCAACCACTTCCTTTAGGTATCCTACCAAAGCACATGTTTCGTATCCTGTGGAGGGTACAATAAAGTCCGCAAGAAAGCATCCCAGCTTTTTCTGAATGACATCTCGAAGAAAAGGGTGTTCCTGGTCTTGTAAGAAAAAAACGTTGCGAAACCGATTGGCGAATAAACAAATGAGGAAGGCCTAGTTCCCCTCTGATACACGTCGAAACAAGTTGTCACGATGCATGGGTTCCCAGGAGGACTTCCAGACAAGAACACCAAACACCCTGTGCAACTTCTGTTTATTTATCCTTGCACAGTGCAGTAGTTGCAGGACATACCAAAACTTCGCCGCTAAAAAATCTTGCAGACTGTCGAACGTGCAAAAATGGACAAATTTTTGTGGGACCAGTTTTTGGCTCGTTTCTCCAAGCCAGTCGCAATTCCTGACGAGTAGGACTTGCTATTCTGGAAGTGCCTTAAGGGTACACCTAGGTAGTCACAAGGAGTGCAACTCCACTGGATGTCTTCGTATTGTTATGGCATTGTATCCCAAGCTTCATGCCAGAATCCTCGGCACTTTTCTAAGTTCACAGAGGCTCCAGTGGCCTCGCAAGATCTGCGTGTGAGTTCCACAGCATGGGACACACTTTTCTTGTCTTTGCAGAAGTAAGCGACATCATCTGCATACGCCAGTACTATGACTTGGGTGTTGCACAGCATGAAGCCTTGAAGTTTCTTACTTCTCAGTATACCTTGGCATAAGGGTTCAAGATATAAAGTGAAAAGTAAAGGCGATAAGGGACAGCCCTGTCGAACTGAGGAACGGACTGGGATTCTCGCTGTCACTATGTTTTTTATCACTAGGCATGTGCAACAGTTACTGTAAAACATTTCTACTCCTTTGAAATATGATATCCCCAACACCAATATGAGACAAAAGTTTGAAGCGAACACGATGACTAACATGGTCGAAAGCTTTCGCAAAATAACTTGGACCATTGCAATCTGATCACTACTGTTGGCCACGCACTCTAAAACACTTCTCGCAATGTGTACATTTGTTTGAATAGCCCATCCGTGAATCCCGCAAGTCTGGTGATCTCCAACGAGATCGCAAATGACACGTTGTAGTCTATTTGTCAGGAGTTTAGCGAAAATATTATAATCCACATTACATAAGGTTATGGACCGATTGCCGGTCACTTGTAATAGTTTGCTTGTCCTCGGTTTTTGAAATAAATATAGTATGCTTTCGCAAAAATGAGGGGGAAGACTCTTGGTTTTGTAGGCATCTCGAAAAATCTCAAACAGTGTGGGACATAAAGTGCCTTTCTGTAGTTGATAAAATTCTGCAGGGATGCCGTCTGGCCCTGGCGTATTTCTTGTTGGAAGGGCATTCGCTGTTTTTTTCACTTCATCTTAGATGAAGGGTGTTTTCAATTCTTTTTTTGCATTCCTTTTCTAATTGAGGCAACAAAGAGACTAGTTTATTTAGATAATCGTTATTTGTCGAGGCAGGACAATTGCCGAAAATATTTTGGTAGTGTTCAAAAAAGACATGTGCTACAGTTTTTTTTATCTATAGCGATAAGGTGGATTTGTTCAATTTCATGAATTTATTTAGATATCGCATGCCACTTCTTATCCTCCATTGCCCTTTTTGTTGGCTGATCTCCTAAGCAAACTTTTTAAGCACGGGAGCGCACAACCGCGCCTTGATAACGCTCGCGATAAAGTTTGTCCAGCTCGGCTTTCGTTTCAGTTATATCTTCCAAACCTTGCCCAGGACTTTGGCATTCTAGTTCTGCCAGAACACGCAAAATACGTAGCAATGCTTTTTTTTGTCTCAGCCTTCTGAAATTTAATAATAGTACCTAACTCAATTGTTAGCTGCTTCACTTCTTGTTTAAGGAGATCCTCATTTACAAATATATGTTCTGTTGCTTCTCTTATTTGCTTGATGAGATCCTTTGTACTAACTGCAAAGACTTTATCTTTTAATAATTGAGCATTTAGTTTCCATAGCTTCCAATTTATACTCCTTTTTCTTCGTTTCTTCCCAACAGTTACTAATACCATGCAGTGTTCTGTGAAAAAATGCCGGTTCTACCGCATAACCATTTAAAGAATTAATTATGTCTACAGAACAGTAGATTCTGTCTAACCTTGCGTGAGATGAGTTTTTAAAGTTTGTAAATTGCAGATGGTTTTCTTCCAGCTAGAAAGGGGCAACATCAAAAAGATTTCCTTCGTCAACTATGTCCAGATGTAGACGTGCACTCTTGTCGATTCGCGGTTTAAGTGGACACAAACACAATTAAAATCTCCTAGAAGAACTAACATTCTATCAGAAATTAAATATGAGCGCAGGTGATTAAAAAAACAATTCTGCTATTAACGTCAATTGGAGCGTGAATACATATAACTCTCCACCTTATTTCAGAAACTTGAAAGTCGCACATAATGAAGCGGCCACAGAGGTCTGTGGTGGCAATTAATTTAGAGAGTTGGGAAGACTTCTTAATAAACAGTCAACAGTCCTCAGATTGACCAACAGCATGGCTGACACATACTTCCTTGTCCCTCAGAAAATGCTGCAGGGCACGTTCTACCTGGTCATCTGTCGAGAGCTTTGTTTCCTGTACGGCCAGAGAGTCAACCTTTTTATCTTCAAGTAGGCGTTTCAGTTGACACAATGTTTTTCTAGAATTAAAGTTTTGCAACACATTTAGTGTTGCAAAACGAGGGCCATCAACTAGAATGGAAGGAGGAGAGAAAGAGGGAGGAAAAGATGGGGGAGGGCAGGGAGGGAAGAGGGGCTATGGGTTTGGGTTTAAACACTATCAGCTTGGGTGCAAGGTAGGTATCCGCTTACTCGCGGCGGTGGTGTCAGGTGGCGCATCTTGTTTTTGTTTGGTGTCGTTAGTGTCCTTGGAACTGCATTGGGTCACATCTATTGAGTCTGGTAGGTCGTCGTTGCCTTATGACGTCGTCGGCTTCTCAGCAAGATCTGTAGGCTGAAGGGTTACCTTCCGCGGTCGCGTGGTGTCGTTGCTTTCCTGTGAGTCGTTTCCTTCATTCTCTGTCTCCGAGCTGGTTTGTGGTGTTTCCTAGACTTCCTTGACAGCTGGATCCTCGTTCTTATCGAAAATAGGAGGTCCGGACTCTGCAGACCCGTCTTGAGTTGGGAGAACCTCTCCAGTGGCGGCTACAACTTCGGAGATATCCATGAAATCTTGGTTGGCATCTGATTATGTGCCAGAGCCTCTAGCGCGGCTGCATAGCGGGAGTAGCACTCGTCACTTTCGTGTCCGATTCTGTTGAAACGCACACACTTTGGGCTGCTACAATGCCTGCGTATGTCACCAACTTTCTTGCATCTCAGACACAAGGGAGGTCGCCCGGACATGTCCAGAAGGGATTGTATACCGCCAACTCTGAGCAGATGGGCGATATCTCTCGATGTCGCTATGTTATGAAGATTCAGACAGACCTCTCTGTTCAGCGTTTACATGTTTTCCATCCCTGGCACGCGCCACTTTTCTCACGATATACTACGCACGGTTCCAAATGGCAACAATGCTTCAGCAATCTTTTTATCTTCTAGGTACGACGGAACCCAGAGCAGCTTGAGCTTAACGTCTTTTGAGTTTGGGTCGATGACCATGCACTTTTTGCCATTCACCGTCAGTTCTTTTGCTGCTTCCAGCCTCTCCGCGTCTTCAGAACTCACTAGCCTAGCCATCCAAACGTGGCTCATTTGGAACTGTCCAAGGGACAGCACTTCACGGAGATCGACGGCGTCTTTGAGTTCGTCGCAAGAATCAAT
Organism: Ixodes persulcatus; assembly: GCA_013358835.2. Lineage (NCBI taxonomy): Eukaryota > Metazoa > Arthropoda > Arachnida > Ixodida > Ixodidae > Ixodes > Ixodes persulcatus. The sequence continues at coordinate 44,222 of JABSTQ010002894.1, forward strand.
ATTACGGTAGGGCCTGAACGACATGTCGGCATAAAGAAAAACAGAATTGATGCTCAAGCTCCCGGGAGGAAACCGTGGAAGTAGGATTCGATACTCATCTTGGCTTGTCGCCTGAGCTTGGCTTTTCCCTGGGGACGCGGGTGCGGCTGCAGCGTTGTCCGGTTGCATCTTTTGAAAGTCGTTGCTAGGGTATGAACCAGAATGAGACGGGTTTTCTCGGCCTGAGGCAGATTGTTCATTTGCAGCCGAGAGAATGAAAACACGTCCGTTCAAAACGGCATCTTCTTTCTTCTCTCGGCCACCGATCCCCCGTCACAAAAGAAAACATGTTCTTCTTTCTGCATGGGGGAACTGGCACCCTCCTATTCTTGCTGTTCTATCCTGCTAACCATGCTGCTCAAAAGGATCTGTATCTGGTTTCTGGCCTGTCTCTTTACCAGCTGCCAAGCAATGAATACCTAAGCACCACATGAAAAAAGAAGATACCACGAGAGAAGCTTGTTGTCAACGAGTACCAATCTACGCTGTGTACGTAAGGTCCCCTAATCGCTTTGTGAAGCATTTAGCAGCTTAGAGGCTGGTGTACACAGACCCGTTTTCTTCCGTTCCGTTAAGTTATGCTACAAGAAGTCACCTGGAAATATGTGCTTCGCATTAAGCGTGGCTATCAATTCAAGAAGATAGCCCGGCACGCGGCATTCCAAACACGAACATTGTCAGTGACGACGAGCTAGGACGGTGAGCTACCGTGGCAACGAAGGACACAAGGCTCGTCGTAACGTAACGTAAGGAGTCGAGCTGGAATCTACTTTTCACACAAAACCGTTTTCTTTCGTTACGTCTAAGTCAATAAAACTTGCGTGTCTCGAATGTCGCGTGTCAGGCTATCTTCTTGAATTGCAAGCCGCGCTTAAGGTGGCGGTCCCATGGCGGCCATCTTGAACAAGTCATTAGTTCATCCATTACATGGCGGCATTCATTCGTGGCCTTTCTGCTGCTCGCCCGTACATGTTCACTGCTCAACGCGTGCTCTCGCTGACACATTTGCCAGCAAACGTGCCAGTGACGCTAGCAGTGTCCAGTTCGTCTAGAAGCGGAGCCCAGCTAGTTCATCTAACCGAGCGAGAGTTCTAAATTTGGCAATTTTTGCTCTTTGAGACTAGCTTTGTTCCGTGCTTCAGGGTTGGCCAAGCAATTTTGTTAGGGGCTCATGAGTCAGTAGCTATCGTTTTAACTATTCAAAAATTAAAAACATATTCAATCAATAACTGAAGAATGTTATCAAACGATAAAAAGCATATATAAGACATGCCTTGTCAGCATTTCGTGAACGACAGAGCTTTTGCACGACATGAACATTTAAATTAGTTTTCGCTTTAAGTCAGAGCGCAGCCGACATAACAGGTCAATGAGGCCAATCAAGCAGAGCCAGAAAACACTACGCCAGGGAGCTCGACGTCGTTTGGTGCGTTTTTTGTCACAAATTAAATCAATCGAGCGCCAACCATGCACCGTGGCCATGCGCTTTTACTATGCGTGTTTGTGCTTGTGTACCTTGCAGTCCTTGACTGCATTTTGATTTAGGATAAAACAAAGAATATTGTTTTAATTAATTTGATCTTCAGTTATCTGACCTTATAAATAACTACCCCAATATTGTTGAAATACTACGCCAAAGTCGAAGAATCCGCATGTTCAAGAAAAGAGTACAAGCATAATTCTTAGCCCCAGTGACATAAACCTAAAAGATGTTCTGCGAGTGGGTAGCAGGATTCAAAGTGTGTTTTTTTGTATTGCTTTTGATATAATATTTTCGTTATTAATTTATTTTATTGATCATTTGATTTTGAAAAAAAAAATGTCTTTCGTGTGTCTTTATATATAGTTTCTATTTGATTGCAACAGAAATAGAGAATTTTACATTAGCACTGACATTGTAGGTTAATGAATGTTAACTTAATAATGTAAATGTGAATTATTTCTATTTGAAACTTTGACGACGTTTATATGAATGATTGTCTTTACGATGCTTAGCTAATGTAAATTTTAATATCTTTTTTATGATTGCTTTTTTATGATCACACTAATACTGCACACCGTTGAATACTTTAAAAAAGTGCTGATGGCCTCGGCAGAAAACGTTTGAATGCGAAAAGATTGTTTGCCCCATTACGCCAAAGTCTGGCGTCGTCGGCGGCGTCACTGAGTGATGGTACCGAGAATGGCCGACGGCGCAAAGAGCAAAATACGTAAGAAAATGTTCGGATTGAGGTTAAAATTTCCAGGGATGTTCCAGTAAACAAAATAAATTAAAGGCTCTGGAAAAACACTTTGGTACATTTTGGTCAGGGTGGGAATCGAACCCGGGCCTCTGGGGTGCGTGACGGTCCGCTTCCCTGAAACAACGGCGGTGCCACGGTTCTGCATTACTAAAGTTGTACCTAGTGCGTGCGTCATTGCACACGTCACGTCGCAGCCATTTGGCTTACTAAAAGTGTGGCCTACTGCGTGCGTCATTGGGCACGTGACGGCGCAGCCAGCGGGAATGAGGAGCCACCACATCATGAGTCTAGAAAATGAGCGCGCTGCCTCCCGCGCGTCACAGACCGGATCAGGAGAAATAACTTTAATGCATGTCTACAACATAAGTCGAAAACATTTTACCAAAGGGACTACAATGCTTTCGCATTCCCACGCGTAAGCGGTCTAATGTGCCTGTGCCAAATTTTCTTTTGTGGTCTCTTGCCGTATCCCCTCAGACACAAACATTTCTGGAAATAAAGATTATGATTATTATTAACTCATACACACCTGTTTTGTAGTATTTATTTGTATTTTTACAACATGTACACGGGAGAACTGCCAAGCAGTCCGGATCATCCAAAGTACAGTGTGTCTTCACGTTCCCGTGGCCGTCTGCACGTTCACGTTCAAATGGCGAAACACATTAGACCGTCTTCTCTTTACAAATGACAACAAACCGTAGACCACATGAAGGTATATTAAGCCCGCTGTCTTCACTATGATTGCGATATAAAATAATGATAAGCCTCTAAAGACTTTTAAACTGAATGGGTGTTCAAGCTCAATTAATTCAGTGTAAACAGGAGATACAATTGTTGAAACTTGTAACCGGTAGAAAACGCTGACTTGTTATGTCTGATTTACATAATCGATTCTGATTGAAATGATCAGATTTGACGTCGAGCACCGCATTTTTTGTCTACAATTATTTTGCAGCACGAGGGACCTCGCAACTGAAAATAGTGAGCAGAATCACGATTAGGAGTTTTTAGGTCATTCACAAAAGCTATGCGATGCTAACGGGAGCCAGTTGCAGCTCGTGTCATAACGACTGCAGATTAAGTACACGTTCGCTAGGCCCCCATTCCGCAGTTTAGGACCTACGACAAGGCCTTTTAGGGCCTTTTCGTAGAACTCGCAGTGCGGATTGCGGGCAGACTTTTTCGCAACGCGTTACATGTTACTTGTAGTCCATTACATTTAGTAGACATTTTGTAACTCCTCCATTATATTTCTTGAGCTGTAACGATTCTGTAATTCAAACACTTTTTAGGGGCGAAGCTCCTTAGGGGCTAGCCATGTCCGTCCGTCCGGCGTCCGCTGCTCGTGCTCGTTCTCGGGAACTCACGTGCTCGTGCAGAAAAAAATGAAAAAAGAATAATGAAAAAAAATGGTGCAAAAAATATGTTTCCTCAGTCGACAGGATTCGAACCTGTGCGAGGAGACCCCAATTGATTTCTAGTCCATCGCCTTAACCACTCGGCCACGACTGCGAAAGAGTAGGGGGTTCTGAGATGTGGTACGAACTCAAGAACTGGGGATGTCATGAATGAAACATTGCATGCAGCCGCTCAACGTCTATACAGGAGAAGGCGCTGCGGACAAATGCGAATATAATCGCGTTAAACTTTGCATGCATTGGCTCAACGTTTATCGATGAGAGGGAGCTGCGGTCAAATGCTCAAATGCGCATATAACAACGTTCCATACAACACATTCGCTTCCTGACATGGATGAAAACGAACCAAAGTCTCGGCATGCTGGGGCTCAGCGTCTACACAGACAAGCACCACCTAGCTTCGCCCCAATCAACATCATTCACAACGTCGAGATGCGGTCAGTTTTGAAGTAATGAGTTACTAGTAATCTATTACTTTTTTCACTTCAGGTGAGGTGTCTAAACTCAAAGAAATATTGTTCTACTTGAGCCACTAAACCGGCACGCCTGTGAGGTTCAGTTTCAGAAAAGGTTTATTGAATTTGTCACCCAGGTATGCAGCGTGAGATTTCTTTTTAATTGCATGTTCGGGAGCACCAAGCAGCGCTTGTAAACCTAGAGGGTCAAGTTGGCGTGAATAAAGTTTTGTTATAAAAGCGATACTGCGGTTAATTAAAACAAAGAAACAAGAATTAATCAGCAGGAAAACCGCACAATGTTCATTTAGCCTATCTTTACCGCAGTTAGGAAAGCAGTTTATTCTACCCTTTTTCTGAGTGCCAATTATGAGCCACACGATGACTATATTTTTTGTTTCACCGTGATGCCCAGTCACTGAGTTTTAGACATAACACTCTCCGCGGGTTGTCTACGAGTAGAGTAAGGTTGAAAGCTGAAGAATTTCTGCACGATGGCAAACAGAACAGAACCGGCGCGGTTGGGAAGCTAGAACCTTAAAAATTGCCTGTTTATTTATCTTGGAGTGAAGGGAAATAGATTTCACTTTGTCGATGCTATCATTGGCGATGTTCAAGGTTTCCACCATTCGTGGATTCAGAACATTGCGGCAGCTTGATCTGAAACATGGAGGTGGCATGTAGAGGAAGATGGCGTCGGACGATGCGGTCGACTAGTTTGTTGATGTTTGTGAAACGCATGGTGGATGCTTGAAGCCGCTGCATTCTCAATAAACAACGTCGAAGTTGACAGTCCGACAGCGCTCCTATTTACGTCAATGAAGAAAAAAATTAATCCCAATATCAGACTGTCAACCTTGTCGCTCTCGGTACAAGAAGGCAACAATTTCAAACTTCCACATTTGTCTTATACACAACATCAAATTTTTGTTCGACGGAATATTATTTTCTCGCCGAAACAGTGTTACGATCCCCAGCTCTTGGCGAGGTGGCGTAGTACGAGGATTTGCAAGCATTCGTGGCGCACGTGACTTCGAAACGCGATACCGCCTGCTCATTTCAGTTTAGAAAACGTTCATGCCAATACAC
>JABSTQ010002895.1:0-23915 GCA_013358835.2 Ixodes persulcatus
ACTACATTACGACTGCTTGTTACTGCCTATGATGAGAATAAACGTTGTCGCAATCCATTGAGAAGTTTTGGTACACTGCCAATCTGCGTATCTTTACTAATTTTACGATGGGCATAACAAAAATAAATCGAAGTTTGTTAAAAGTGACCTTCGTAGATTTGATCTATTAGACACTACAACACCTCGTGTCTGGTTATACGCGGGTCTCAAGTGCTCTTAGTCTACTTGATCAATGGCGCCGGTGTTTCTGTCGTCGTTAGCAGTCACAGGCGTTCGCAACGCGGTCGTTCATAGTCAAACGTAAATCTGTGAACCTCTACACCTTACACCCTTACACGCTTTTGTAGGGTGTAATGCTGGCTTGAACACTCATTACATGACTGTAACTGTGTTCAAATCTATCGTTTTCAGGGGTGTTAGGATGTGAGTTATACGCACTTCAAAACACTTTCAAGGGTGTAAATTAATTTACAGTGTTGAAAACGTTATGCCTTGAGGATATTCTAGAGCCTTGCTAGGGGTAAAGTGATGATGGCATCGCGCACTTTAGAAGCATCCGTTGGGGCTTGATTTGACGAAAGAAAAACTGCGATTCTTGCGTAAACCGAAAGTGTTGCACGAATGGCTAGAATGGTGGAAGGCGAGCGACCAGGGCAGCGACTCTAAGCTCTTCAGCTACGGAACGTCCACCAGTCGCCATTGCTATGCACCTCTGTGTCCTGTTTGTACGTCCTGAGTCACCGACTTATAGCATTCTGCGTTTATTCACATTATTTACAAATAAACTGGACGTCCCTATGTGTCTGAGCTTACAATCGAAGGTACTAAGAGAATCACGAGAGCCAATCTGTCCCCTTTTGTTTCTACCGACACGGGAGACAGCCGCTGCGAGTTCCACCCACGCATCTCGCAATGTATTTTGAACTTAAAGACAGACACACCAATGTTTGCTCAAGGATAGCATTTACTTCAGCTTCTACAGTCTATCAGCAACCCACTCTGTATAAGTGCTAACTTTGGTGAATACCACAGAAGCATACTCCTTCCCCGGACCATGGAAGGAAACGATTCTAACCTGCAATGACTTGCGAGCCCTTGTCACAACAGCTGGACCGCCAGAATCGCCCTAAGATTGAGATAATAAGACAAATGCACAATTAGTCTGACGTCGCCGACAGTGACCTAATTAAAAATTTGAAGACAAGCGACCGTTTCGAAAATTGCTCAAGTTCAGAAGCCATTTTTTTTTTCAAATCATTATTTTCTCTTGCTTCAGTTGTTGTATACATCAAGGAATTGCAGGTCTCTTTTTTGTTTGCTTTTTTAGAAAGAAAAATTCCGCAGAGACACTTAAAACTGCTTACGTGTGGGAATGCGAAAGCATTATAGTCCCTTTGGTGAAATGTTTTCTATTGATGTCTTCAACATGCATTAACGTTATTGCTGCTGATTCGGTGTGTGTGCTTGCGTTGGCCACAGACCGGAAAAATTCAAACCTTCCGCAACGCACTGATGAGGTCAGCCTGATGTCTGCGGACACACTCGCTCTGGTGGACATCCATTTCTATGCGCCTCAACGAGGCATTCGGAGGTTACCATGTAATCATTTCCGGAGATTCCTCCGGTCAGAGCGTCCGAGGTCTACAAATGGTCGTCCCTAATGAGCAGCTTCGTCAACAAAGTTCGCATGTTATGGCATCGCATACATGTCATTTTATACACTCATGACGTGGCACCACATCTTCCACATTGGCTTCGCCGTCACGTGCCCTGTGACGCACGGACTAGGCCACACCTTAGTCAGCCAGATGGCTGTGACGTGATGTGTGCAATGGCGCACGCATTAGGCACACCTTTAGTCAACCAGAACTGTGGAGCCGCCGTGACGACGGGGAAGCCTGCTCGTCTAACAACCCGAAGGCCCGGATTCTGTTCTCACCCAGCCCTAAACGTACCGAATTTTCTTTTCAAAGCCGTTAATTTACTTTGTTTACAAGAACCTTCCTGAGAAATTTAACGTCAAATTTAGCATTTTTGGCGCGTTTTTATTTTTGGCGCCGCCGGCCATTTTCGGTACCATCGCTTGGTCACGCCGCCGACGCCGACTCTGGGTTTTCGTGTAATGCTTTCGCTTTCAAAAACACCCTAAATATTACCGTAATATCCCGAAAGATAGCCCGCATAAAATTGAAAGGAAATTGGATGAAAATAAGGAGCAGAAAGTAGAAAAGATGCTATTTTTCGATATTGGGACCTGCGAAACGTGTGAACGCAACAAACCGAAAACGACAGTCTTTCCAGTCAGCAATGTTCGCTTATTTCCCGCCGTAGCATCATTTCTGCTGAGGTCAACATTGGCCACGCCCTGCACTTACTAGGATTCGGATATATATCGGTGTTTTTGATAGAAAAAGCAAATCATGCTAAAACTAGGGGTGGGTTATTTTTCGAAATTGGGGAACTCGCGTGATATTAAAATAGTTCAAGTGTCGGTGCCTTGCCGATCCACACTAAAAAGGAGAGAGGTAGAATTATCCGGAAGAGATTCTTCTACGACGCGCATCTCAGACCCCAGAGGTGTTGCTAAAATGAACCTGTGGTTACCCTTTAAATCGGCTCCCGTCGGGACGTTGGTTTAAGTATCAGTGTTTCTTATCTTGCGTGTCCAGTCGTAATGTTCGTAGGTTGATGAACGCTATAGCACTTAAAGCCACCGTCACGCCGCTCATGCATCATAATATCTGCGGACATTATCCGCGGATAATCTGCAGACACGCATGAATCATGTTCGAAACATGCACACTAATGTATGAACATGCATGTAGACTGTCTTCTGTATGGGTGCATTAATACTGTGACTGCGCGTTCGGTGGAAAATATGTCGAACATTTTCCAATTTAGCCGTGCTTATGGAATAGCAGGCTCGTTCAATATACGTATAGTTGTTGCCTGTTGATAATGGTTTCTATATAGTATCTACCTTTATATATTGCATTAGGCACATCAGTGAAAGGTCAAAAGTCTGTACACCGCGCCATGAAGAAATGAACTATACCTTTATACTGAAAAATATATATAAAGGAGTTGAGAAAAAAAGAAGCAGCAACCCTAGTTATTGACAGCTCGACTGACGGTCTAGGCTAGGTGGCGCAAGCGACCGTCCGTTTTAGAGTGTACAGCCATTAGCATCCATTTATTCATACATAAAAAAACGCAGGGCGTGGCGAATCCTGAACGTAACATTATCCCTCTCCCCAGCCATGCATGTTGCAGAATCCGAATCGAATATGAACGCCGGAGAACGTATCGCGAAGCAAGAAGCACGTACATAATGGTATTGCCCTGCGATTCTTAAAGGGGCACTAAAGTGCTTTTTGAGATCCTCGTTCTCTGGTTATAACTAAATCTGCAAGCTCTAAGTATCCTAAAAAACCTGAAATTACATCCATGCGCAGCCGATTTGCATATTTAAAAAAGTGATAAAATTTCCCGACGCTTACGGTGGGCGCAGAACGACAGACGGCGCTACCGAACCTTGCTGAATATGGTCGAACGACGGACTGCGCGTGTGAGCCATTCGCAAGCGATGGCTTCCCACGTGGACGAGCAGTGTCCCGCTCGTCTACGCAGGAACCCATCGCTCTTCAGGGGCTGATAGGCGTCGTCCGTCGTTCGACCATATTCGATTATGCTGATGATGCTCCTCCTTCCCTTTGAAACGGGCAGGCTCGAACCAGGTTTATGCCCAGGCCCAGGTGTGTGCGAAGCTTAATGCCCCCTGAGGTGCATCTACCTCCACCATTCCTCCAGTCCTCTTTTAGAGTTTACCAATGATCTATGCAGGCCACTGGAGGTTACCTGCAACTCCGTCATGGTGCAATCTGTTTGGCTTTGCCCGGCATGATTTGTTGAAAAGCCGAGCGCTTCAGCAAGCAACAGGGAGCCCTAAGAATGTATGTCATTGTCCTGCGATCTGGATGGCAGGAGTCCCGCGCAATCGAGCGCAATATGTTTCACCGTTTCGTCGTAGGCCCCGCAACACTGCGAACGCTCTAAGTCACTGGTGTCAAACCGACGTCTGTAAGGCGGTGTCTGTAGGAACCCGGCGCATGGCTCGAACAATAAGTTGCTACTCATGCTGTTATCGTCCAGTCGTACTTCCGAGGCGATGGTTCTTTTTGGTAGGTAAAGTACATCCCTAACATCGACTTAGTTTTTGCGCCTTGAAGCCAAAGTCAGGACTCCTGCTTGCGGACCATCTTCCTTACCTCTTTCGTCCGTGACATTTCTGTTGACGCCTGAACTGGATCTGAAAATAAGCCGTACTTTCGTTCAAGTTGATAAGGACGCTTCTACCAGTGGGTCCGTAGTCCAGTCAAGTTGACATAGGTGAGTAACTCCTTGGCCCATGTAACTCCTTGGCCCATCGGCATCTCTCCATAAGGCGAAGGCGCCCGTCGTATGTAATCTAGCTGGTCGCCTTCCAAGCCTCAAAAGGGGACCAGCCGAGATCACCCTGGACTGCCTCGTTGGCAATCGTTCCATGACAGCCTATAGTGCTTAGCGTCTTACCTCTCGCTGCCTACGCTTCATAAGGGCGGGGACATCTCCGGGGTCACACGCCAGAGCATTTGCAAACGTCAGCCCTGGCGCCACTACTGCTTTCCACAGCTCCCGCGAAACGGTGAATCTGTTGCAACAACAAAGGCTTCCTTTACGAAGAAGGATGGCTCCTCTTATAGTTCCTTGACGGAGTTGGGAGGGGTGATCCTGCAGATAATCTGCCGAGTGTGACAGTCCGATGGCCAGGATACTTGTACGAATTGCGGACTGGTAAATCGGGGATTAGACCGACCGTGCCGCACTTCCAGTACTGAGTTAGTATATCCGAAATGCAATATTATTCAAGCTTATTCGAGTTGATCCCGGCAATCTTTCAGCAGTGCTTCGAGCAAACATGCCGGAATCTCGTCCAATCCCTGGGCGGTATTGCTCCTAATATGCGCCAGCGCACGTATAACTGACACTCTCCCAATAGTCACGCTAATAATGGCATCTGATGTATATCCCACGTCTTGCTTGGGGCAGATATTCTGTAGTGTTGCTGTTTCCGGAGGCGGGAACACCTCTACCCGATGATATGTGAGGTACTGCCTCAGCTTCTCCTTTAGCGGTCCTGTGTCTAAAATTGTTGAACTAAAATTCTGCATGTCTGGTCTTCCCCTCTATATCTTTGCCTGTCAACACTTCGAGGTGCTTAAACCCCGTACCTGATACCGCCTTCGGCACGTTTTGTCTTCCACAATCACGGTTCCGCCGGTTATTGAGGGTGGCGTCCAAATCAGCGTTCACGACGTTTAACTGCTCCTCGGTCATCAATAGCGGCACTTCATAAGTAGCTGGGAAGCTTGATTCTAGAAACCTAGTAGCCATACCCTGTAGGGCCTTCATCCATTCCGTCCGTTCTTTTAATTGCAGCTCCAGCAGTGTCACCTTCTGCTGCATCTGTTGTAGTGAGTTTCGATCCGCCTCCGCTCACTGAACTTGTTCGGCAAGACCATTCAGCCGCCATTTTAGCGCCAATTTCTCCTGCTTGTGCATTCTATACATTTCAGCAAGCGGATGACAGTCCTCGGATGTGACTTGGGGCGGAACGTCATTTGCCGCGGGCTGGTCATCGCTGACTTGGGGAATAGAAAGTTGCCATGTCTAATCTCTGCCCTTGTCTTCAGAGGTCTCCTTTACAACACTGGTAGAAGGCATGCATGGTCTTCGTGGTTGAGAATATGTCGGTGCAGTCGACGTACTGGTCTCTATCGTCCTTTCCAGCCATAGCGGTAACATAGTATTTCGGGTCTTCGTTTGCCTCTACGCTGTGACCGAGAAGCTCCACCGATGAAACATCTGGCTTTATATCTCTGGAAGATCCCGTTGTAGCTTGTAGGCGTTCGAAAAGTTCGTATTTGATGCCGGCAATAGAAAGACCCCATACCTTGTGGGTCGCTCTACTAGACTGCTGCCCAATCGGTCCCTGCCTGGTCCGCCCTCCCAAGTAGTCACACGAGCAAGGATTGAATCAAAACGTTTTACTGTTCGGAGCCTTGGTGGTGGGCCTGGCTGCCTCAGTCCTTGCAACGTTGTCTTGCCCTGGCTTGTCCGACCGAACTCCTCGTGCACACTGACACACGCGCGCCGGGCCGCCGGCCACCGCTCTTGCCCCCTCGCGCACCGTCGTCCTCCTCGGTTTCCCACACTTCCCCCCCCTCAAGGCCCGGTCTTCGGGGGGGGGGGGGGGGGCAGGGTATTGCTGGTCTTGGCCGAGGAGTTGCTCCACCTCGGCCATGATGGCGTCGTCGGAAGTCGAGGGGGACGGAGGGGGCTGGTAGACGACACTGGCCCGATGGCTTGGGCCGGAAGAGGTGGTCGCGGCTGATGTTATGGGGGCCGTCGTAGTGACGGCTTCGATGGCGGCGGTTGCGGCAGCCGGTGCGGCGGCACGGTTTTCGGGAGGCCGGGCTGGCTGGACGGAGGCCAAGGCAGCGGGAGCCAGGAGGTCCGGGCTGCTTGCCCTCAGGGTCTGGACCGCTGCCGCCACGTTGTCCGGGAGGGGCTGTGCCTCCAGCAGGTCGGTGTGGAGTCGACCTGCTTCGTGGGTCTCCAGATGGATTATTGGGACCCCGCACAGCCAGCAGGTATCAGGCGCTCCCAAGACCCGTGGCGCCGCCGGCTGCGTGTGGCCACGGAACGGGAGTGGGACTTGGTGGTCGGGCTGGCCAGGCGTTGGTCTTGGTTGGTGCTTCCAACGCCGGCGGGAGACGAAATGGACTGCCCCACCTTCCTCCCACGCCGTCCACGTGGCCACGGTGTGGCAGGGGGGCCGACTCCAGGCAGGTCCCCCCGTCGTAGACGGACCCGCTCCGTGATGCGGGGGTGCCTTCGCGGACGGCCCTGCCTGGTGCCGCGATGTTGCTGCGGACGGCCCTGCCCCGTGCCGCGCAGGCCTGCCTGCTGCCGGGCTCGCGGTACCTGCGGAGCCCAGGCGGCGTTGGCCCGCTCCGCCGTTCGGCCATCCTCGGTGTTGACGCCTCCCTGGGCGGCCGCCCCGAGGGTTTGGTCGACCGGACCACTGGGGTCCAGCCGCCCCGGGGCCTGGCCCGTCCGGTGGGCCTCCTGGGTATGGCCCCCTGGGGCGGGTTCTCCAAGGAGGCATCCTGTGTAGAAAGAACACTGTCAGAACACCGGAAAATCATCACTTTCTGTGGCCGAATGTAGCGGCGGCGGTAGTTTTCATTGACTATGTTCCCCATCGCGACGGTAATACCCCTTCAAGTCCGCGATGTGAACTGGACCCGACTCCTCATTTGTATCACACCGAGTGAGTTTATAAGTAAGCCGTGACATTCGCGTCTTTACCTCATAGAGCCCTTCCCATCTATGAGCAAGCGATGCGGCGAAACCGCTAGCTGCGTTACTCAGAGGATGGGTTCTTCTCAGGACCAAGTCACCAACCTTAAATTCCAAGTGCCTATGGCTCCTGTCATACTGCGCCGCTTGCTCGATCCTTGCGGCATCAAGATTCTCTCTAGCATCGTGCAGCGCCCCAGACAAGCGGTTCGTTAGCTGTTCCGCGTACCTAGAGAGCGGGCGTCCTGGTGTTCCTTGGTTGCTCAGCAACACATTCTCCAGGGGAGACGGTATCTCTTTACCCAGGTTCAGAAACGCTGGCGTGAAACCAGTCGATCTGTTCACGGTATTCCGGATGGCAAAACCCATCTCAGCGATGTGCTCATCCGAGTCTCGGTGTCTCTCCGTTAGCGCGATCAGCATGCTTTTGACATTCGGATTCACTCGCTCAGTGATATTGGCTTGGGGATGGTACGGTGTTGTCCTCTTGTGCTTTATGTTCAGCGCCAAGCAGGAGTCCACGAACACTTTTCTAGTAAAATAACTAGCGTTATCACTAATGAGACACCTGGGTGTGCCGAAGCGTAGGAAAGTATCTAGTAACTTTTCCCAGATCCGCTCTGAAACCAGCTTCCTCAGTGGGTACAGCTCTGCCCACTTTTAGAAATGATCGGTAACAACCAAGAGGTACTGGTTTCCCCGCGGACTTCTCGGCAGTGGGCCGATGATGTCGCAAGCGACGGTATCCCACGGGTAGTGACTCTCCACCGAGTGCATCAAGCCCGGAGGCTTGCCCCCTCCGGGCTTCGCTTTCTGGCAGGCTGGACAGCTGCGGGCGTATCGGAGTGCGTCCTGCCTCATCCCCGGCCAGGTCGCGGCGCGGCATAACTTATGAAAAGTCTTGCTGCCACTGCCATGACCTGCCAGAGCCGAGTCGTGGAAGTACCCGATAAACCTCTTCCGTAGCTTCCTGGGAATCACCACCCTGAAGGGAGACTCATTACCTCCCACTTCATCGATCGTTGGGATGTAGCGAAGCAATAAGCCGTCTTCGCCCAGCAGATATGAATCAAACTGATCATTACCTCGACCGCCAGCTTTCCCGGTGTCAACCGCAATTTCCGCCAGTTTACCCAACACCCGCTGACAAAAACCATCTGCTTTCTGGGCCTCGACAAGCTCTTCCTTGCTGATCACTTCACCCCAAGCGACGATCCTTTGCTCCTTCGTGCCGCGCGCTAAGGCTGCTACGAGTGCCGGTTGCTTCGCCTCCTCCCAACCGTCCGTGAGGGACCTCACCCCTGTATCCGGAGACATCCTCCTGTTCTTCCCGCGCTTCTCGTTACACTCTGGTTGCGTCACCTCCTCCCAACCACCATCCTGGGGCGCCCGAGAGAGCGCGTCCGCGACCTTGTTGGTCGATCCCTTTCGGTACTCAACCGTGTACGAGTAGCGCTGCAGGGTTAGTACCCAGCGGGCCAGCCTCCCTGCGGGCTCTTTTAGCCTCTGAATCCAGGTAAGTGCTGCGTGATCAGTCTGAATAACGAAAGTCGTACCGTCTAAATAGAGGTCGAACTTCTTCAGAGCAAACATGACGGCCAACCCCTCCTTTTCCGTCACGCTGTAGTCGCGTTCCGACGGTGTGAGCGTTCGACTAGCGAATGCCACAGGGCGTAACTGTCCATCATGCTCCTGTAGCAATACTGCTCCGACACCGCAGTCGCTCGCATCTGTCTGCACAACAAAATGCCGATTAAGATCTGGTAACCGAAGGCTAGCGGTGCTTGCAATTGCCCTCGCAAGAGAAGAGAAGGCAGCACCCTGCTCTGGACCCCAGACCCACCTCGAGCCTTTCCGGAGCAGCAGATTCAATGGCCGCGTCAGCTCCGCGCACATCGGGATGAACTGCCGGTAAAAACCAACCATCCCCAGAAACCTTTGAAGGCTCTTTACATCGTGCGGTGGTGGATAATCGAAAATGGCCCTCAATTTCTCATCGTTCGGCTTCAAGGTACCGTTGTCTACGACAAAGCCTAAGAGATTTACCTTTGAGGCGGCCAGTTGCACCTTTTTTGGATTAATTGTTAGACCGGCCTCACTCATTCGACCTAAGACTATCTCGAGATGAGTTAGGTGCTCTTTGAACGACTTGGAGAATACCACAACGTCATCCATGTAGGCCATGGCGAAGTTAAATTTCGCATCGCCCAGCACGATGTCCATGAGCCGCTGGAAACTCGACGGCGAGTTCGACAACCCAAACGGAAGACGCATAAACTCAAATAACCCCCTGTAACAGGTGAACGCAGTCCTTTGGACATCGTGTGGCGCCACCTGGATCTGGAGGAAACCCCTGCTACAATCCAGCGTGGTGAAAACCCTCGCGCCTCCAAGCGAATACATTATAGACTCAATAGAGGGAAAAGGATACGCGTCCCTTCTAGTGACCTCATTAAGTCTTCGGTAATCAACGCAAAGGCGCGCGGTGCCGTCTTTCTTTGGCGTCTAAACTACTGGAAACGCCCAGGGACTCTGCGATGGCCGCACCGCCCCCGTGTCCAGCATCTCCTCGAGAGCCGCGTCTAGGAGGGCCCGTTTATGTACGCTTAGTGGTCTAGGATTACACCCCCACGGCCTGGCCTCTCCTGTATCTATCCTATGTTGTAAAACAGTCGTAAGCCCCGGTCTCTCGGTAAACATAGCTGCGTGTTGGGACAAGGCGTTCGCTAGCATCCGCCGTTGGTCGGCGGGCCCATCGAAAGACGCAATTATCATTTCGACGTTCCCGGGAACGACTCGCGCAGCTAATACCTGCTCCTGATGTGACGCTGCGAGCGAACGTTCCATTCCCTGCACCAGAGATGACGGGGTAACAAAGGGAATAAGAGGAGAAAACGCACTATAACGATACCCGTTGTTCCTCAAGTCCAGGATTATGCCCTCACGACAGACGAAGTCCTGCCCCAAAATAACAGGAATCGACATACCGGGCAAGTAAACGAAACGTTGCCTCCTTCGTCTGCCGTCAAGGCCAAGGTGAAGGCGCATCGCCCCTTGCGCTTTGGCCAATCCTGTCGCTAAGCGCAGCGGAGTTACAAGTTCCCGCGCGCAAAGGTTCCTGTTACGGCAGTCCTCGTACACATTATCGCCAATTAGAGAAAGAGTAGAACCGGTATCAATTAGTGCCGAATATTCTCTACCACCGATCTCTACTCGCACGTTCGGGCCCTTCTCAGGTGTCGTGCTCTGAGCCCGACACGCCGACGGGGCCATCGCCACGCGGTCGCCGGCCACAATTTCCGCCCTGTCGGCACACTGATACTGGGCCTCGGCAGCGGCCGGCAACCTCGACTCAGAGGACCTGATTAGTGGCGCCGGCCTCTGGCGTTTCCCTGGGAACCCTGAGATCCAGACGCTACCCACGTGCAATGCCGCCTGATGTGCCCAAGACGGTGACAGTTGTAACACCTGACTTGTGGCCGGTCGTTACGCGCAACCTGTCTACTGTTACCCTCACGCGACACTTCATCTGTGGCAAACCGCGATGAGTCGTGATTATCGCGACTGTCGTGACCAGTCGCGCCTCCGCGGTGGTTAACCGCTGCGCCACCCCAACGGGCCTGCACTCGGGCCGAGTTTGCGTTGGCTGCCCTGCGCCTTTGCTCGTAAGCGAAGGGGTCCAAAGCCCGGGGCGTTATGGCTACCCCGTGACCGCGCTCCGCAACGGCCGTATACGCCGTGCGCGACTCGATGTGAGTGTCCGCGGCGCGTCCTCCCCACGCACATCTTGGCTCTAGGGACTCCTCGGCCCTCGGAGGGGGGTGGTACTGCAGTTCAGCGAGCAAGCCCGCTTGGACAGTTCGCGCCTCTCTGGCAAGTGCCTCCAGATCCGCGAAATCCCGTCCGCGCAGATAGGCTTTGAATCTAGGGTGACATTGCCGTATCGCTCTAGCGACCTTCTCTGCGTCAGACGTGGATGGTTCGGCCCTCGAGTAGAGCTCCTGGAGCGCGCGAACGTACTCCACGAGGCTCTCGTCGGGGTGCTGAGTGCGATTAGCTAGTTCGTCCCTAATCCGCATCTCGTAATCAGGGGGCAAAAATTCCTCCCTAAACCGCGTTCGGAAGTCCGCCATCGATAGAAACGGTCGTTGCAACCGTCTCCAGCGCGACGCGTCGCCCGTTAACGCGATCGGCACGATCTGCACCAAGGCCGTTTCGTCTGATGCTCCCAACGCGGCTACATACGCGTCCAAGTCCTGTAAGAAATCGTGGACCGATTTCCCGTCGGAATATCCCGCGTAGGTCGGCGTTGGTAGGGACAACCGCGGTCGGGGCAGAGACGTAGGCGCGGCACTCGCGACTCCTGGAGCCGTCGCGATTTGTCGCGAGAACGTCTCCATCATCGCCGTCATGGCGCGCATAAACTCGCCGATGTCTGCCGCGCCTCCAGCTGGAGCTGGTGGTAAAATCCTAGCATCTGGAGATGCTCGCGTACTAGAGCCTTCTCCGGCACCCGCAGCGTCAGACGGTTCCTGAATTCCGCTCTCAGACGAGTCGTCCTCGTCCCTATTGGGGGTCGACCTCGTCTTGGGGGGCATCGTTCGCGTTTATCCCTCTACACCACGCTGAACGCTCAATAGATCTCTGTGACTCCCCGGGACGAACAGAACAAGCAGCAGACCAATCGGGCCCCACGTTGGAAGCGCCAGTTGTGTGGGTCGCTCTACTAGACTGCTGCCCAATCGGTCCCTGCCTGGTCCGCCCTCCCAAGTAGTCACACGAGCAAGGATTGAATCAAAACGTTTTACTGTTCGGAGCCTTGGTGGTGGGCCTGGCTGCCTCAGTCCTTGCAACGTTGTCTTGCCCTGGCTTGTCCGACCGAACTCCTCGTGCACACTGACACACGCGCGCCGGGTCGCCGGCCACCGCTCTTGCCCCCTCGCGCACCGTCGTCCTCCTCGGTTTCCCACAACCTTCAGCTCTTTTTTTAAGTATGGAACCTTCATCGCTGCGGTTGCCGTCTCTTAAAGGTGCAGGGTTCTTGTCCGATTCCCCAGTCCACTGTCTCCCGTTGAACGTGACACAGTAACACATAGCTCTCGGCAGAAAGGGCTTCTCACTCTCACATTCTGCAGGCGAGTTTCGGGGCCAGGAAATGTCATCGAGGAAGCCTGGGGGGCTACGCCGCCACTATACACACTGCATGCCGATCATCTCGGCGGTGCTTCTGCACCGCATCCTGGGGACGTCGCAGTCGAGGGCTGGATCCGGGATCTAAATCCGAACCTTGTCACCATGCCGTCACCCTAGTCAACGTCGAGGTTGCCACCACCGTGAACGTCCGTCGTGGTCCGTTTCCCGCGCAAGAGCCCCTCTTCCAATCTCCCGTCGTCCGTCGTCCCAGTTTCCCCCGTTGTTCCCGCGGTCGCCGCGCACCAGAGGCGAGAGCCTTTTGTCTCCTGCCGTGGCCGGTCTTCCGCTGGAGCTCCCCTTCTGGCTCTGCCGCAGTGCTTTCAGGTCCGCGGACGCCGACGCTCTCCGGGAGGTGGGTCCGAGCATTTCCACCGCCTGCGCTTCCAATGTCTTGCAGATGGCCCCCGATGGAGGAGGCACTCGGGCACCAAAGACACCGTCTTCGCCACGGAGGCGACCGACAACCAGTCCCCAGACGCCGCCGTCCGGTTGTTGACCAGATGGTGGCCGACGAGACCCCACAAAGAACGCATACTAAGGAAAAAACATTTTTTTAAACAGCCTAGATAGTTAAAGTATGTCATTAAAGAAAATTAAAAAAAAAAAAAAAATGTGGAACTATGTTTACGGCGCGAAACAAATTAGCAGTTCGCGCCCACGGGAGCTCGAGGAAAAGTAATCACGATGGTCACGTGACTGGCCGCTCTGGTCACGTAGTGCTTGCGCTCTTTCGGGAGCTTTATATGGGCTCTAGAAGTTACTTATTAATCTTCGTCTGAAGCGCAACAAAAAACGAAGATTAACAGGTAACTTTCAGAGTCCAAAGGAAGCTCCTAAAAGAGCGCACGCACAACGTGATAAGTATGTGCGCCGGTCAGAAATTGTTGGTGCCGGCGTGACGGAGTGTTCCCTTCCGGCGGCGGCGCATAGCACGACGGCGCAATGGTCCGCCACGTGACCTGTGGCGGCTTTCAGGAATGCAAACTAAAAATTCGTTTCGCGCCGCAAATATACCTCTAAAAAGTTTTTGTTCGTGGTAAATTCATTTTATGGCATTCTTTTCCCGTCAAAGCTGATTTTTTAAAGTTTTTTTTATTTTTTTTATTTGCATCTGTTCTTTAAAGGGACACGAAATCGCTCGAAACCAAAACCGAAACTGGACTGGGGAGGAAGAAGAAATATAGAGGAGGAAAAAGATACCAAAAATCACGTGGCTGTGCAACTTTTTTTTTTTTTCAGTCATCCTATTTGGAGTTTTTTAGAAGCCACAAAAAAAGAGTATGCTATTTTTGTTCATTTCTAGTATTGAGCGTGTGCCTTCAATGACCCACGACTTTGATTATCTTTGGTAGTT
The DNA here is from genome assembly GCA_013358835.2 of Ixodes persulcatus. Taxonomy (NCBI): domain Eukaryota; kingdom Metazoa; phylum Arthropoda; class Arachnida; order Ixodida; family Ixodidae; genus Ixodes; species Ixodes persulcatus. The sequence continues at coordinate 13,952 of JABSTQ010002895.1, forward strand.
GCGTCTAAACAGTAGAAAACGGCACGTGACCACGGAGAAGAGAGTGAGTGCGACTCAAACCGGCCAGTTCTCGATCGGCGGTTTTCGGACGGAAAAAAAGCGAATTCTGAGCCCCAAATTGTGTTCTGGGTAGTTGGGTTCTCATATGTCATGTACAAATAAAGCTTTGGCGGGCGTAAATACTCTGTTAGTGTCCCTTTAAGGCTCTGCTAAGCCTACCCTCTTCCGTGGCTTTTATTCCCGGTTCCCTGAGCCTCTGGCGGTATCACAGGACCGATCTTAATGGGCTCAGGATGTTGACTCACAGTATTGTCCCATTTTTACGTCTTATCTTATTCGAAATTCCCACAAAATTGCATCTGCACATATAACGCAAGCTTTGCGATGCTGACTCGTCGTCGTCCATGCCTGACAATTTGCCAGTTTTCAGCAAGGTTCGGTAGCACAAGCTGTCGTTGTGCCCCGGCGGTAAGTGTCGGGAACTTATATAACTTTTTTAATACGCAAATCAGCCATGAATGAATGAAATTCGGGATTTTTTAGGAGGATTGCAGCTCGTAGCCTGAGGTGTGACAATAAAGCGAGGATCTCAAAAAGCGATTCCGTGCCCCTTTAAAGGGAACTGAACCGAAATTTCGAGCTCACAAAACAAGGCTGGACTGATAGGCGGGACGTTGCAGAACCCAAAAACGTCACTCATACATCGATATCTCTGACGGATCGCCGTATTTTTGGAAAATAAATGCCTGATTGAATATGGCCGATGAGGCCGGCGAGGCAAGGCACGTCACGATTCTGACTCTCTCTCCTCCTCGCGTCGTTCCGTCGAGCTGGTGAACCGAAGCGAGGAGGAGAAAAGCGAGGCCGCTTCCCCTCATTCTCAACTGTTCCAGGAGGACATTGACGTCATAGCCCTCGCTTGATCGCGCCTTTCCCTTCCTAATAAACGGCCATCCGTTTGAGATATCGAAGTATGAGTAATCTTTTAGAGTTCGTAGTGTCCCGTTCAACACGTCTGCGGCCTTATCTTGAGAAATCCAAATTTCGGTTCTGTATCCTTTTAAAGGGGACCCAGGCAGCACACAATATAAAAATTGGACCGGTGCCATTTTGATACGGCCGATGTCGACGTAATATATGTTATATTGCGGCGACGCAACCGTGATATATATGGTACACGAACCGTGTTTTTGCCTGAAAATCGTTTCTGAATCGGCAATAATTGCGCAGTATTGGGCATTTTCGGCCGATTCGAAAATGATAATGAAAGAAAGCCAGTACCATTTTGACACTGCCAATGTCCACGAAATATCTGTTATATTGCACCGACGCAATCCTGATATATAGTGTACGCAAACCGGGTAACCACGATTGACATGTTTTTTTTTCTTTCCTCCCAAAAAGGAACTTGGAAAGGAAGAGGGGGAGAAACGGGACGACACGAGCGAGAGGGGAGGCATATTAAGATGGAGAGCGAACCCAACCTTTTTTTAGTTCAACAAATTCCGAAGATATAGAGAAGTAACTTCACGTGACCAGACTCTTTGGCGCCTTCACTGCCTTCACCGCCGGGTCGGCCGAGTGCCGCGTCCACGACACTTCGGTTTTGCAGGGATCGCGGTTGTCACTGCGCGCGGATGTCGTGCATGGTTTCGGATCGGAACACGCCGTCGCTGCTCTTTCATCAGGATTACTCTAAGATACCAAATCTTCACAAGGTATGCTTGACGTTTGGCTAGTGAGAAAGATGTTATACTTGACGCACCATTGAATCTACATCACAGCTTCTGTTCAAGTTTCTGTACCGAATGTTCTTTATATGCAGCTTGCCTCCGAGTCCGAGTTGAGGTTCCAAAGGAAAGTGTCTGCCTTCGTGGACGTCATTATCAATGCAGTCAACATTTTTTCGAACATGCACGGAAAACGCTGTACCTTCTCTGACATTGAGCAAAGTACCTCTTGATAAATTAGCCAGCTGGAGCGAAGTACCTCTTGATCAACTAGGCACGGAAGGTTTCAAGACTCACTTTTGTGCACTGTCTTGTGCAAGATTTCCAATCACAAGTTTATACGTCTAATGTGTATGATTTACGTAAGTAGCAATAGAATGCCTTAGGTTGGCAAAAAGGTGAGATTGAAGCATTTATGACGTACAGCCAGACAACGTCCCCTTGTAGTACTTTTAATGATACAGAATACGCATATTGTCAAACCAATATTGATAAACCTTCAGCACACCAACGATATGAAAAATTCCCCAAGCTTGGTAAATTAATTTCTTTTTTGTTTGTTCATTCTGCAGGCAGAGGTGCCAGACAAACTCACTTTGTCTGTCCCTTACATAGACGCAACAGCTGGGAAGATTGTGATTTACGGCGGAAAACCAGGAGAACTTGTTCCACTGAGTGATTCGTGCAAACTGGAGAAAGCCCTCGTGATGTGCCTGGCCATCTATTACATTAAAAACATCCACTACCCTCTCGCACGTGCGCAGCCGTTGATACTGCTCCGAAAACTGCTTTTGCCCGAGGACAGTGCACTCCGAGCATTAATGAACGGAAAACTGGAAGCATTGCTGGTTAACCTGGGACAATGAAGACCCGCGTGACCTATGCCGAACATTACCTCGCATAAAAACGCTCATTCATTTTGGATCATCGTCGTGGATAGGGCGCTTAATTTTTTTGTAATTACTTTAAGGCCTACACAATAGATAGAGCAGATATCAACATTTCTTGCATTATTTAAGCTGCCCAAGCACATACTTTTATGCGGGACGTCCATATTCACCAATCAGCGAGCCGATGTAAGCTTAAAAATGACGAGGGTCACAAATAATATCGACTATATTCAACTTTAAATGAGGGCTGATTTTAGGGCGAGGGACGTGATTCGTGCTTAATTTTGTTACTAAATTTTATATTCAAGGAGGGTCTCAAATTGGCGAATGTGTTTTGCTGGAAAGTATATGCTAATTAATCGAAAAATGTTGATTACCTTTTGAATTAATGGCCCCATTGGCCATGTCGTAATTGCAGTCTAACGGGACCAATTAATAAAGCCTGACCCAATATAGACAGTTCGCAGAAAAGAAATAACAACCTTTGAGATATTTTTCGTTTAAATGTTTGCCTTATTTGCTTTATTCAAAACCGCACGCAGAAAGGCGCCCCTGATTATAGTGCGTAGAAGCGCGACGCAGTTGTAGCGATCCTCCTCGTAAATATCTCGAAGGCCTGCCTTTCGTGAATGCGTCGGCGTCATTATTAAATGATAGTGACTGAGGGACAGAAGTAACTACGTCACTTTCCTACGGATTATAATCAGCTTGCGGTCTTGAATCGAGGGAAGGCAACATTTTAACTATGAATATCTCCAAAATCGTTGTCTTTTCACGAATTGCCTCAATCGGGATAGGCTGTAACCATTACCAGTGGAGCTGCTTGATTTATTCGCTTTCAAATAATTACGGCATGAGCGTTTACTTTTCACAAAGAGATTCATCCCCTGAGCCATTCAAAATACTCTCAGAGGTAAGACATTACCGAAAAAAAACTAATCATGCTGGGAATATTATTTATTGCTAAGGTGGACACCGAGAAAATCCGTACCTTAAAAACGACCAGTATAAAAGGCGGAAACACAGAACACAGAGCTCAGAAGTAAGAGGAGTAAGTGGCCGAGTGGTCTAACGCATCTCAGCTCGGAGCGTGGAGCGAACGCTTGCGCTGGGGACTTCCTGGGTTCGGTCACCCCGTCCGCTTCGTTCTGGATGAGTTCCGTACCGGCACACGCTCGTGTAATGACTACTGCGTGATGCACGTTAAAAAACCCAGGTTAGCGGTTGTACCGCTAAATATCTAAAGGTAAATTTCTCATCTACAGCTGAGACCGATCACCCGTTGAGGCGTACGTATCTCCGAAATCAAGGCTGTATAAACATACAAAGCAGGCCATTCTGTTTTCTTTCGAAGTAGTGATTGGGTTTTGTGCTGTTGTGGTAATCTTGTACACAGCGCGACACTGTTAGCGCGAACAAACGATCGCCAGTTTTTTGTGTTTTTCTCTTAGAACCGAAAGGTTGTCATCAAACATATCATTGTTATAGAAAGAGCTCATTTAGGGCTCTAATATAAGGGGTAAAATTGTGTGCCTACTAATACTCTTTCCTAATAAAATTCGATAAGGCGCCGATGTAGTGTTCGCGCTAACAGTGTCGCGATGTGTACCTGCCGTGTATATGTATGCGCTCCATGTATATGTTCAGCTGATGCTTGTGGTATGCCTAACGTATCTACATGTGTGTATAATAAAGGTGCCAAGAGGGCCCGAAGCGTAATGGTGGCGTGAGGAAGTAAAAACGTTTTTTTTAGCAGATAAATTGGGCGGCACCTAGCGCCGACGCTCCAATTACTCTGTAGATATACGTGCCATATCTGACGGGTGCTCAGACGACACTAACGGTACTCGATTGACACGAAATGTCGGGCGGATGCTCAGCCGACGCTGATTACTCTAAGCGTAAAGCAATGCAGGCACAATTTTTCCGGCAGTGCGCAAATAACGTTGTTTCTATTTTTTCTTTCTTTTAAGACTTCTATGACAATACTTGGTACGCAATATTTACCACTAAGGTTAGTTTAGTACGCGTAATAATATGTATAATTTAACATAAAACATGGGTTAGGAAACGGCAAATACACTTAGATAACTGAAGAAAGCTATAAATTATAAAGAAAAGTGCCCATACAGCAATCGTTGTAAAGCCGTGATTCCTCGGGGTGCATGGGGAAGGTAAAATGGCGGACGGACTTGGTGCGTGCATTGACATTGCATACGTCGTAGCAGAGAAAAAAAGTTCCCTTGTGGGCTACGTAATTCATCATAGCGATGTTACAATAAATATTTTAAACTATACGTCATTTGTTTCCCAGTGTTCCAGAGAGCAAGCCGACGTCCTCGCTGCACTAATTAAACTATTTGTGAAAAACAGCAGCCTAGATATTGAAGGAGGGCATGTCTTCGGCAGCTATTCGAGATTATGATGGGTAAAAACAGACTGATCGGATTAACGCGTGGCCCATTGTTTGTATCTGTTAATTGTCATGTTACGTTTCTTGTACAGGAACAATAAGAAGAGCGTTGTCCCTGCCTCGAGGTATTGTCACCCTTGTGTGCCCAGTTTTAGAATCGGGTGAAAAAAAAGTGCGAAACACAAACGAATCAATAGTCTCGAAGCCTGATGTCGTTTCGCAAAAGAGGCCATTTAGATAAGCCTGTAATATGGGCTCTTCTGTAAACTGCAGTTACCATGCACACAAGCCACGAAGCCACTAAACGCGGTTAGTTACCTAACCGGGCAATCGTGAAAATTATCCACCATTTTATGTTTCCCGTGCCGGATAAGCACAAAGAAGACCGTGTCCACCTAACAATATTCCACTTTGTGAGAGAAAATAAAAAGTTTGTATCCATCAAAAATAGTCACGAGGTATTTAAAATACTCAATACATTATAACATAGAATAGCTTCTAAATCCGCACCCGACTACAAGAATATAAAACTATGCCAATTAGGTGTACCTTTTTAACCACGGTGTTGATCTGCGCTCGATTTTTACGCTATCTCGACATTCATTCGTAATTAATACGCTGATGGTAAATGTCAATCAGAAGCATGCCAAGTCGGATTGCTCTCGTGGTGACCATTCCAAGAGGGGAACTTGGACAAGAGCATCTAGAAAGATCGTGTTAATTTAACAGAAAGTTCTTTAAAGCTCTCAAAACCATAAAATCTGCAGCCATTAGTGAGTTTTAGAATAGCGTACGCAATATCTTTTGCGTATACAAGAAAAAAAAAGCGGCGTTGTCTTTACTTATGCGGGAGCCCTAACTGTGTCTTGGGTTGGCGCTTCGCTACGACGCGCATCCGCTGTGTGGAGCACACAACGCTAACGCTAACTCAGAGCACTTGCGTTTGCTCTTATACGCAATACGTAAACTCTATTCTTACCCGGAGAAGTGAGTCCCCATCCTGTTACTGTAACGACTTCCCCGGGCTGGGGTGGCTTCACGGCAAGGCACACGGTCCCAATGTGCCCTTGGCTGGTCTCAAAATCAAAAGGTCGTGTCAACTTGATGATAGCAATGTCATTGCTGTGCTCTCTCGAGACGTGTCCCCTATAGTCCTCGTGTATGATAAATTGTTTAATCTGTAGTGGAGAGAACTCTGTTACGTAATCATGGAGGGGTTACACATCAATCCATGTTCAACATAGAGTGCTTTAATATGTACGCACCTATTTCTTCGCGGTTACAATTTGAAACAACTGAAAGAGCATCACCTCCAACCCTCAGCTTAGATGCGTGCTAAGGTGAATCAAGCTATTTTTTTTTTCTTGCGTTTGTGTGCTGAGGTCGTGTGGTGCTATCAAGAAAGTCACAACCTTAAAAAATACGAATCATTATCGTTGCATTTTTTTTCGGGGTCACAAGTTAACTTAATTCGAATAAAAGCATGTATATTTATTTAATGACAACGTGTGTCCGCCTGTGCCTAGATGGATGGATGGATGGATGGATGGATGAATACGGCTGAGCCCTTTGGATCGGGCGGTAGCTTACGCCACCTAGCCATTTTGTCTTACCCTTTAAGCTTAGAATATTTAAATGTGAAAACTATATTCCCTCTGTACTGAAAAGAAAGTGAGGCTATAAATCCCCCTTGCCATCAGTTAATAAGAAAATGCCTAGTTTTCTCTCGCTTTCTGCCACCATTCACTTAATCTTTGCTTGGTAATCTCTACTGTCTTGAAATCCACTTTTCCTTCGCTGTGTCTAAAACCCAATGACCTTATTAAATCTATGTTGTCTTCGGTATGCATAGGGTGAAGCCCTTTACAGTAGAGTATCAAGTGCTCAGCCGTCTCGTCCTCCTCTCCACAAGCAGCGCACACTGTGTCCATTTCCTGGTACTTCGCTCTGTATGTTCTGGTTCGCAAAACACCTGTCCTTGCCTCAAACAACAATGAGCTTCCCCTAGAATTGTCATAAATGCTTTCTTTGGCAATAACTGTTTTGTTTAATCTATAGCCTTCCAGAGCCTTTTTTGTCTGCATTCCCTCTAGCCACCGATCTCTTTCTGTGGCCTTAACTTTCTTCTTAACTGAGACCTGCTCTTCTGTAACCCCACTATAGCCTAAAAACTTTCCTCTTAATTTCCTAGTGCGCTGTCTCCATTTTGTGTCTATACTCCTCATGTATAAATAGCTGAAAACCTTTCGTGCCCATTGCTCCCCACCCATTTGCCTCAAGCGATCCTCAAATTCTATCTTGCTCACAGCTTCCCTGCCCTCAAACGACGCCCATCCCATGTCTCCTTGTACTCCCTGGTTCGGTGTTTTGCAATGTGCCCCCAAAGCCAGCCTACCTACTCCACGCTGTTTTATTTCTAGTCTTGCATGCACTTCGGATTTCATGCATAGCACTGCGTTTCCAAAAGTCAAGCCAGGCACCATGACCCCTTTCCAAATCTCTCTCACCACCTCATACCTGTTGTAATTCCAAAGTGCTCTATTTTTCATTACAGCCGCATTTCTGTTGCCCTTACCTATTATATACTTTTCATGCTCACTGAGATATTCTGCACCACCACATATCCATACTCCTAGATACTTGTATTTAGTAGCTCTCTCAACTGTGATATTCTGTATCTTCAGTCTCTCAACATCATTATTGTTAAAAATCATGACTGCTGATTTTTCACTACTGAATTCTAAACCTAATTCCTCTCCTTCCCTACCACAGATGCTCATTAATTCCTGCAAATCTATCCTGTTGTTAGCCATTAGTACGATATCATCCGCATATATCAGTCCCGGTAAAGATTGCTGAATTGTTTGGCCTAGCTTACTGTAGGACAGGTCAAATCCAAGCCCACTCTTCTCTAGTCTATCCTCCAATCCTCTCAGATACAACATAAACAGCAAAGGCGATAACGGGCACCCCTGCCTAAGGCCTCGTCCTATCTCTATTTTCCCCGTTGCCTTTCCTTCCCATGTTATAATCACCTTATTATCTTTGTAAATGTTCCTTAATATTGCTGTTAGCCCTTCATCTAGGTTTAAGCTCTCCACTATGTCCCACAGAGTTTTTTGGTTCACATTGTCATAGGCACCCTTGATATCCAGAAATGCCAGCCAGAGCTGTCTGTTTTCTTTTTGCGCAATTTCTATACACTGTGTTAGAGAAAATATATTGTCTTCCAACCTTCTTTGTTTCCGAAACCCGTTCTGTAACTCGCCCAGTATGCCCTCGCAATCTACCCATTCCTCCAGTCTGTTCTTTATAATCTGCATTACCAACCTGTAAATAACTGGTGTCACGGTTATGGGACGATAATTCCTAATGTCAGACTTATCTCCCTTTCCCTTATATATCATACTCATCCTACTAAGCCTCCATTCATCTGGAATATTTCCTTTTGTTACCATAGTGCTCACTACCTCCCTTAGTTTTGCCTTAGATTTAGGACCCAAATTCTTCACCAGCTTGATTGGGATACCATCTGTGCCTGTCGACGTGCCACTAGGGACTCTTCGTTCCGCCTTTTCCCATTCTCTTTGTCCAAAATCCGCGATGTCAAAAGCTGGACTGGTACTGCCTTCGGTTCTCCTATCTTCCACATGTACCCGTTCCCGAAATTTCTCCTCCATCACTGCTCCTATATATCGTATCGCATCATCTCCCTCTAATTGATCTCCCTGATGCGAGAGTATGAACCTCTGTCTAGCTTGCGTCGTTTCACCGAGTGAGTTCAAGTGCTCCCAAAACTTCTTGGCTGCGTTTCTATCTTTCTTGCTTACATTACTCATCCATTCTTCACCCTTTCTCTGAATTTTCGCATTGATCAAACTGGATGCCTCTCGGCGAAATGTTATAAAAGTGTCCCATCTTCTTTTTACTTCCGTTTCCGACTCCCCACTACGCTTGGAATGCCTGTGTTCTCTAGAGGCTTCCTGACGTTTTTGTATCGCTTGCTTCACTTCTTTGTCCCACCAGCTTTTTGGTCTATGTCTTCGCTTCCCCTTTCGTTTACTCTGAACTTTGTCTAGTTCCAGAACAAAAAGTCCAGTTAGGCTCTCATAGGTCCAATCTGTATACTGTTGCCCTGAAACTGCTTCCTCTATTCTTTCAGCAACTATTTCCAACTCTTTGTCGCTGCAGAAAGTCTGCTTTGAATTATGTTGCCTAGTTTCAGCATTTACTTCTCTGGCAAAATTCAGCTTAATACGTTTATGATCACTACCAAGACTTTTGGAACCTTCTTCATCTATTTTCATTACTTGTAACTTACCATATATTTTGTGTGACATAAGTACGTAATCTATAGTTGAATGTAGATTGCCAGTTTCCCATGTTATGTGCCCGTCACACTTCTGACTGGTATTACATAAAACTAAGTCATGCTTTTCCACCAGTTCTAATAATATGCTTCCAGTTGAGTCCGTATACCCATCCAGACCCTCGATATGGGCATTCATGTCTCCCATAATAATTATTTCAGAGCCTTCCCCTAGCTCACTAATGTCTCTTGATATGCAATCAATCATTTTTCTGTTTTCCTCTTTAGCACCTTTCCCTGTCCATAAGTAAACAACTCCAAGGAGTGTTGATTCCCCAGCGACTTTTCCTTTCAGCCACAAGTGTTCGGCGCACTCCTTTCTGAGCCTTGAAAGTTCATGTTCTTCTTAATAAATGCTCCAATTCCACCTCCCTTCCTCAGTCCCTCCGTTCTGTTGCATTCTTCCCACACATAGTCAGGGTTGCAAGGTGGCTGCTCCATGTCTCTGAGATGCGTTTCCACAAACCCATACACCACTAAATCCTCCTTTCTTAGGTGCTCACTTACCTCTTTCCATTTTAACCTCTTCTACACCCTGCATGTTCCCCCTCCTGCCCCCCCC
>JABSTQ010002896.1:0-14064 GCA_013358835.2 Ixodes persulcatus
ATCAGGCCCTGCGGATTATACAATAAATGCAAACTATCTAAATAAACAAAAAAAATTCAGGCTCAAATTGGCTTCTGCGGACTATACGCCTGGACACTGGTGCCTGTTATTATGCATTGTGTGTTCACTGCTGTTTGTTGTGGCTTGAGACTGCCTTCCTGTAATGATGGAGGGGTCAACTGAACCTTGAAATAAACATATTTAAGCACATCCAGATGCGATGTTCCTTGAGGCCAGATGGTCAGGGAAAAGGTGTGCCATTACCTAATTTGCCAACAGCACACCAATGGTCCCGATCAAAACTCACCGAGTCAATGGGCAGTTTTCCACCAGAATATTTATTGCCATGTAATCACCAATTTGGTACATTAAAAACCTTGAGGCTTTAGCCTATAGCACACCCATTCTGGATCAGCAAAGCTTTTATGCTGTAGACCTGCATTATCACATGAGCATGTTTCTTATTAATCTTAAACGTAAAACGCTAGTTATGCAATGAAATTCTCATATCACATTTTTAGCAAACTGAATGGTCCCACCTGTTACACTTTAGCTTTGGAAGTAAACCAATTCACAATACCACCAGTGGCATACATCGTGCCAAGCATTAGTGCCGCATGTGGCAGCAAAATATCTTAACTAGGGAAGCAAATCTAATCGATCGGGTTGATTGAAGCACCTAGATACAGGAGAAATTATCAATCAAAAAAGGTCACTCGAAAGGGAAGTTTTCTTGCTGAACGAACAAGAATTTTTATTGGACGTTCCGCAATGTAAGGCCGAAGACATTCACTCCGTGATCGGTACAGAAGCATTCGCTTAGTAGTCGGTCGTGCGTGTTAAAAACAACAAAAACAAATGTGGATTATAAACGCGATAGATTCGCCTTTGCACGGAGTACTTACACTTAAAATCGTGTCAACACAAAGAGACTATGGCCCACCTTGCTAGCAGCAATCTTAAAATTTATCCGTGTAGTCGTCACGCCCGTGCACCAACCGAAAGCGTTGCTGCAAGCCCCTCCGCCGTCAACTTTAGTCGCTGTTGAGTCTGAAGGACTGCTCTATGAGGTCCATATCCAGCCACTGAGCACACACAGACAAGCACAGGAAATAATACTCGGGTCCAAGTACAAACGAAGAACCCGGGGCGGTAAGCCCTGAGTGCCAAACGAGCTGCGTCGGGCGACGGCGACTGACTGCGTAGCACACAGGTTGCGCTCCTTCGACGCCTGCATCGCCGGCATCGCTGCGGCCGGTGGTCGTAGCTATACTTCGTTTCAGCTTCGGTCCGAGCGCGGCCGATGTTATGAGCCGAAGGGCCAATCAAACGGCGAAGAGGCACAACGTCATGGCGTGCTCTCTGCAGTTGATAGGACCAGCCGGTATTCGCCGTCTCTCGGTGCGCGATCCTCCGCCGGCTTGTCCTATCAAGCGCAGAGAGTACGCCATGACGTTGCGCTTTTTGCGCTGTTTGATTGGCCCTTCGGCTCATAATATCGGCCGCGCTCGGACCGAAGCTGAAACGAAGTATAGTCGTAGCGGATCGTGTCACCTCCGTTGCTCGTACCGGAACACTAGAGCCGCGGAATATTCTTGCTGCCGAAGTTTATAAGGCCTACGTTCGCGGTCAACGCCTTTACACAAAGCCAACGCCCAGCGAAACTATCCCCCTCTTTCTCTTTCGGCGACCGGCCACCAGGGTGGCGACTCCGTCGCTGAAACTCCTCAATTAGGTGAAATCTTGGCAGATCACTTTTTTTTTCCTCAAGCGTCAAAAAAAAAAAAACTTCATATATTACTGTTAGGTATACATAATAAAGGTTTGTTTACAAGGCCGACTTCGGCCGCGTACATGAGTCGAAGAGGTAAGAACGGAATGGCGAACAGTGAGTCCTTCCACGTCCGCCTACTGGAGGATGGCGCTGCTATCGCTCACAGTTGCCCGATGATGTGCTGCATACACAACATCCCTTCCCGCCTACGGGACATAGTCCTGGTAACGCCGTGGGGGTCTTCTCTTACGTTGAGGGTACCTAGAAGCTCCTGTTGTTGCAGGTTGGCTGGGAGAGCTCGGCTCCTGCGAAGGGCTTCCAGGCAGGTTAGGACCGTCAGGTCTAGGCGGGGGGGGGGGGGGGGGGGGGGTGGTGGGGCTGGCCGGTAGACTTTGACTTGGAGAATCTTCATTCACACCCGGCAGTGGTGGGTCCTGGCCAACCACAGAGGGGCGATCACCATCGGCCGTGTCACCACAAGTGTCACTGGCAGCTCCACCAAGGTCTAGTGGACTGGCACGGTTGCGGAGTTGATCAACGTGCCTCCGCCAAACGCGACCGTCGGACAGACGAACTTGGTACGACAGGGGTCCTGTGACTGAAGCAATGAACCCGGGAACCCACTTGGGGCTACCTTGATAGTTCCGTGCATACGCCGCATCGCCGGGACAGAACTCCCGAACTCGTTGAGGGCCGTCTCGGAAGTAACGCTCCAGAGATGATCCATCCAGATGAAAATCTGGATGCAGACGGTCTATGGCAGATCGCAGTCGCCCCCCTTGAGAAGTTCGACCGGACTCTTCCCCGTGGTTGTACTGGGTAAGATGTGCTGGCCCAACAAGAAACGAGACAGCTTTGTTGCCCAGTCTCCCTCAGACAACTTGCGTAGCACTTGTTTTGTTTCCTGTACCATCTTCTCAATCTGCCCATTGGAGGACGGTTGATATGGTGCGACTGTAATGTGCCAGATCTGGTTCTTGGTTGCAAACTCAGCAAACTCTTCTGACGTGAACGCAGTTCCATTGTCCGACACTAAAACTTCGGGAATGCCAAAGCGAGCAAACATCGCTCGAAGTTCCTTGAGTACTGCTCGGATCGACATTGATTCCATCAAAGAAACTTCCAACCACTTGGAATGCGAATCGACGACCAGCAGAAAAACTTTCCCTTTGAAGGGACCGGCAAAGTCAATGTGCAAACGAGACCAAGGGTTCTTCGTGAACTCTCATGGGTGCACCGGTGCCTTGCTCGGGGCTTGTCGAGTTTCTTGGCACATTTGGCAGCCCGCTACCTTGCGTTCGACGTGACTGTCGATGCCCGGCCACCACACTGTGCTGCGTGCAAGACCTTTCATCCGCACAACTCCAGGGTGCGTAGTGTGTAGGGTGTCAAGGACTTGAGCCTGTGCGGGACCCGGAATCACAACACGAGATCTCCAGAGCACACGGTTTCTGTAGCTGGACAGTTCGTTCTTCCTGGCCACAAAGGGGCGGAATTCCTCTGGCAGCTTCCCTGAAGGCCAGCCTTGCAAAATCCAGCGGTGCACGCGCGACAGAACCGGGTCAGTCCGTGTTAATGCTGCGATCTTGGTAGAATCTAGCGGAACCTCCGGCGCTGCCTCAACCAGCAAGATGTCTCCCAACGGTGGCTCGTGCTCATCCTTGACAGGAAGCGGAAGACGACTGAAAACGTCGGCATGTGGCAGCTTAGAGCCAGGTACGTACAACAGTTCGAAGTTGTATGCAGAAAGTTGCAGACTCCAGCGCAACATCCGAGGGGACAACACGGCAGGAACAGGCCTGGCCTGGTGCAAGAGGCCCAGCAACGGCTTATGATCTGTCAAGAGTTGAAACTTCCGACCAAAAACGTACTGGTGGAATTTCCGAACACCAAATAGCAAAGCCAGAGCCTCCCTGTCTATCTGCGCGTAGTTACGTTCTGCTTTTGACAAAGTTCTCGAGGCAAAGGCCACTGGTCTTTCAACGCCGTCTTCTCTCACTTGGCTCAGTACAGCACCCAGCCCGCACGGAGACGCGTCGGAGGCCAGCCTTATGGGACGTGACACATCGTAGTGTGCTAGGACGGCTGATGATTCCAGTAGGCTCTTGGCACTCTGGTACGCCTTTGCTTCAGAATTTGTCCAAATCCACGCCTTGTCCTTGTCCAGGAGGCGGTAAAGTAGCTCCAACACATGTGAAGCTCCTTTCAGGAAACGGCCATAGAAATTTAAGGCTCCCAAGAACGACTGTAGCTCCTTCTTGTTCGTTGGTTCCGGATCTTGCTTGATGGCTTCAACTTTCTCACCCAAAGGACTTACTCCGTCCTTGTTGATACAGTACCCCAGGTACGTCACTTCCTTGTCCCTGAATGCACATTTGTCGGCATTCAGACGAAGCCCATCGCCTTGGATACGATAAAGGTTTATTTACAAGGCCGACTTCGGCCGCGTACAAGAGTCGAAGAGGTAAGAACGGAATAGCGAACAGTGAGTCCTTCCACGTCCGCCTACTGGAGGATGGCGCTGCTATCGCTCACAGTTGCCCGATGATCTGCTGCATACACAACAATTACTATACACAATATTACTAAAACGTATCTAACAGATAACATTATATATTCCACAAATATTCGTGAATCTTATTTTCTGCAGAGCATTTGGGGATCCAAACACTGCTATCTACGAAAGATGCTTAGGAAAAGGTACTGCCACAAATTAAAAAAAAATGTTAACCTCAAAATGATGCCTGCAATCTAACACAGAGAATGATGTCCCACGTGCTCACATCATTCTCGGTCTCCTATCCTAGATATTTTTAATAACTGTAATCTCCCGTAAATTGCAGTCATTGACTCTACGAATGCTCTGAGGGAAAGTGGACGGATATACATTATTTTAGATTGTGTACCGCAAGAATGATAAGTTGCGTCTATATCACCTCCTACAAGCGGCTAGAGTTATCCGTTATAAATTTTGCTCCCCAAAGCAGCAGTGTCTGCTCTTTTCCAGTACGCCTTGATTCCCGAGGGAGTTGAATGGCCGATTTCAGTTACGTTTAGGCTTATAGCAACGTGGCCTGGTGACAGCATCACCCCACCTAGTTTGTCTAGAAACAGCTCTGCTTAAATAAAATATAAAAAAAAAGTTTTTTCAAGCATTAGTTTTATACGTCATCTTGACATTTTGACTATGTAAGTCAAGACAGAACTGTAAATGTTTTAGTTGAATTGCTTTTTTACAGATAAATTGCAACTTCGTCATTGTACTGTGGACCGAAGGTGCAAAGAAACCGTTGTACAATATCGCTGCAGCAAACACGGCCCTTGTTGGAAGGCAGATTGCGTTGCTTCTTAGGAAGCTAACTGAGGACTTTCCAGAGACTGTTTTAAGTTCAGAAGTTCACTTGATTGGATTCAGTCTTGGTGCTCATGTCGCCGGTTTTTCTGGAAGGACTTTTACGTTAATAACAAATAAAACTATAGGAAGAATAACTGGTACGTATATTTTACGTTGATAGTTATACCAGAAGTTCATACAAATGTAAAAGTGGTCATATTTATTTTTAACGGAGACAACCTGCCGCGCCGAAGTGTTATTGCAGAGACAGCGTGAAATGTTAATAAAAAAGTACACGTTTGTGAAATGTGAACATGAAACAAATCAGTAAAGGCCGTCAGTTAAACATAAAATAGAGTTAAAAACAAGCAAGTTAAAAATCTGAATCTCTTCTTGAAACAAGCGATCCCACATGTATACTTTGTCATACATATGTCACTCGGTGATTGTGCGAGGAACAAAATTAATATTTCTTGAAATTGGGTACATATGTTTTGTTTCTTTTCATTGAATAATATACCTGAGTTGACACATTCCTTGGTGGCTTCCAAAGGCGATTTTTGTTCATTCGCGCGGGGGTGTTAAAGATAGCATCCAGAAACTTCAAGCGTTTGTTTTTTCGCCCTCAAATTAGGGGTGCCCCTCCAATTATGTTTTAATTATCTTTCACACTGATATTTCTACTCTAATCTTAGAGCCCAGCTCTTAGGCGCCGGTTTCCTGCATGAGCGGCGTCGCTGTCGCCGTCCGCGTCGCCGTCAGTGTAACCGCGCGGTGCATTATGGGACGCGTGACGTCACTGATGACGTCGTCAGTGACGATGACGTCATCGTGATGACGTCATCAGTGGCGATGACGCCACTGATACCGCCACTGATCGCCACTGATGACGTCATCAGTGGCGATGACGATGACGTCATCACGATGACAATGTTGATGACGTCATCACGATGACACCGGTGACGTCACGTGACCCTGGTGACATCACGTAACCCCCGCAGGTCACGTGACCCCTGTGATGTCACGTGACCCTGGTCACGCCGACGGCGACGCCAACGCTGCTCGGAGGGAGGACTAGCAGGCAGGATGCCGAGGTGAAGAGGAGGGAGGAGGGGTATACCCTCCCCTCAGTACCCTTGCCTCCTCCTCCTCAAGAGCTGCGCTCTAATTTGGCGTTACAGACGTTGTAAACGGCTTTCATTCTTTTTATGTAAGTATTCTGTTTTTACAGTTTATCATTAAGGTTCTATTCGTGCGGGTAGCACAAGACAACACGTGTAATTAAATCGTCGTTCTCACTAAGCAGCAAGAGGCTCTATTTTTCAGGATGACTAGGCAGGTTATTAATAAGAAATTTTAATGTACGACTAGCTTTTGGAAGGGTTTATCTTACATAAACCATTAAACAAAACGTGCTGGACAAAGTAATCCCTAAATGGTTACATTGGGGCCTATAAAACAAGACTCAAACTGTTGTCAATAAGACAACAGTTTGAGTGAGATAGCACTATGTTTTGCACTAAAAGTAACGTTATGTTGGTAAACTTATTAGCGTTAAGCCCAAATTCCCAACACTTACACCACCCAGAGATTCAATTATTTTAAAATGGCGGCATTCCTAACACTGCTCACAATGCTATACAAATATAGATCCATCTGCATCTACCTTCTAGGCCCTTGGAACATATATATATATATATATATATATATATATATATATATATATATAAACGAATAATAAGAATAGTATATAACAGACACATTAGAAGTGTGTGTGTGTGGGGGGGGGGTGTTCTTCTGGTATACAACGTTACTGCGCCGCCTTATACTTGTCTAAGCAAACTGTAAGGAGGCCAATCAAATACTTAATATTTTGGCCCAATGTAGTTTATGGCAAGGCAAAATAAGTTGATTTATTAAGATCGATATAACTTTCATGTTCTGTCTCAGGTAGTCCGGAACGGCTCACTTTCTGATTCGTCACGTATTTCCTTGTCCCAATTTATAGAGAATTAAAATGCATTAACCTACACGAATAGAACCTTGGTATTTGAACTTGTTTCGGTAATTTAGTTTACACAGGCGCAAAAAGATACATAATTATGCCAAGGCATGTCTTCATTTTTTTTCTGCCATTTGTTTATTTTGTTTTATTGTTCACTTTTTGTATTTCATCTCAGGGTGTATGTGCACCACATATAAGTTCCATATGGTTGTTTCTGGGCACAAGAAAAACAAATAAATACTAATTGTAAAATACATAAATTGTTTTTCAGGGCTCGATCCAGCCAACGCCTTGTTCACAAACTCGGGTGTGCACTTGAGACCCAGTGACGCAAATTTTGTAGACGTTATTCACACCAACAGGGGAAAAGCCTCCAGTGGAAAAATGGGGATTGATAAGCAATGCGGTCACGTCGACTTCTATCCGAATGGTGGATCGAGACAGCCGGGGTGCAGTTGGCTCAGTACGTTTGTTATTCTTGAGTTAGTATGTTATTGTTGCTGTTGTTTTTTGTTTCTGTCTTTTATTTTCAACGTGAAACGTTTTTCGGCTAGGTGTTCAGCATGTCGTGAAGCCGAGATAAATGCGTGGCTGCGAGGCTCGACGCTGACTGGTTTTGAGCAGAGAAGGGGTGGGGGGGGGGGGGGGGGGGAGTGATGACCATGATTATACCATATGGAACAGAGTCGGTTTTATTGATTGGTAGGAAAGGTATCCCACGTGTGGTTAACGAAAGATTTTTTTTTTTTTTTTTTTTCAAAATCTGATGCACAACTTTTTAATAGAACACAGCGCCCCAACTATCCAAGACCAATTGTTCAATGGATTCAGGTAGCTTACACAAAAAGTCAATTCAGAGTCCAGGTAACAAAGATATCCTAGTATTGGAGCCTTGGCTTAAGCGGGAGTGTCCCGCTTTGTAAATTGAAAGGGAAAAATTTCATGTGCGCTAGTATCAACATTTCCTTTACAATGAGAGAGACAGGATATCCCTCGGCGTCTATGGATGGTACGCTTTAAACTATCTGATGAAGAGCGCCGTGAACATAGGCGTCTGTCGTCTGAAAACTAAGAGTATCGCCAAATATTTGGGATGCTAGGACGTTTCACGTGTGCAACACTATCGCCTAGCAATTTTTCTATAATTATTTTTAATCCCCTCCACTATTGTGCATACGTATATATATATATATATATATATATATATATATATATATATATATATATATATATATATATATAATATATATATATATATATATATATATATATGGGCGGTTTCATTTGGATTCAGGCAACGAGTGGCAGTCGTATTTTTTTATTTTGCTTCAAATTTTTATATTTTATGTAGCATGTTCCATGAAGAACAATCCTTTTTATTTTAATGTCCTGGCATGATTAGTTCCCGAGAAAAAATATCTCAAAGAAGAGGGAAAGAACAACGAGGTTTTGAAGATTGTCGTGTGTGGCGTTTTTGTAGCACTCTCAATCTCAAAGTGCTCAAAAGAGAGCGTCTATATTTTTTTTAGTGTGATATATATGCAAATAGGTAAGACGACATTCCAACTAATATTTATTATTCGTCGCTCCAATCTTTGTAAAAATCCCCAAACATGCCTCCGCGAATAACTGTGACCTAAATTGCGGATTTTATTTTTAGTCGACTATGTTTAGTATCGCTTTTAAAATAATACCACGTGTAGAACCTTTCATTGCCTTCCAAATTAAGCAAAGTTTGTGTTTTTATCATGTACGAGTACTGAGAAATAAATTATGAAACAGAGAGGGTTTTCACTTTTCGTTCAACTTCAGCACGCAGTATATAAAAAAAACAAAAACATTTTTAAGTTTTTTTTTCTCGCATCGCGTTCTCTTCACACCCTTCTTTTAGCCAGAATACATTCCGTTAGAGGTATTTGCCTTGGTTTTGAGTTTTAAGTCTCTAAATATGCTAAAAAAGAGCGAATGCCGATGGTGGGATTTGACGATTTTCGTGTGGCGTTTTTGAACCACTCTCAATCTTAAAGTATTCAAAAGAGAGTTTCGATATTTTTTATTGTGATATATATGCAAGTCGGTAAAACGAAATTTCAACTACTATTTATGATTCGTCAATCCAATCTTTGTAAAAATCCCCAAACATGCCTTCGCGAACAACTGTGACCTAAACTGCGGATTTTTTTTTTTTAGTCGACTATGTTTAGTTTTGTTTTTAAAATAATACCACGTGTAGAACCTTTCATTGTCCTTCCACATTATGTAAAGTTTGTGTCTTATTCACGTACGACTACTGAGAAATAAATTATGAAACGGAGAAGGTTTTCACTTTTTGTTCAATTTCAGCACGCTGTAAAAAATAGAAAAAAAAACTTTTTTTATTTTTTTCTGTCTAGTTTTTTTACACTTTTCTTTTAGCCAGAAAATATTCCGTTAGAGGTATATGCACTAGGTTTGAGTTTTAAGTCTCTAAATATGCTAAAAAAAGCAAATGCTGATGGTGAACTTCTGGGTTATAGCCAGACTTGGACGTAGTTCAACTACTCTACTCAAACTACTGTAGTTTAACTACTTTTCCGGGTAACTTGGTAACTTTCAATTACAACGTTATTTGGGTAATTAGTAGTTTGCTTTAACTACGTTTTTCAGGTAACTTCTACTCAAATTACTAACTACTTTCTAAATCTAGTGCTAATTTTACTCATCACAAAAGTTTGAGCGCAGAAATAAATAAGACGCCGGCAAATGAAGTGGCATTCCCGAACAAGGGTTCCCTCACATTCCGTTCCCACGGACTTATACTCGGCAGCCGTAGAAACTGCATCATAGGCGCCCTTGGGCCAAGGTGGCGACGAGCAGCGGAAACATAACACCGGGGCGCACGAACGCAGGCAGAGATACTTAACAAGCCTTGGTCGGGTATTGACCTAATCCGCGGCTATGCACACAGGCGCCGCGCCTCCAGCTGCAACCGTGAAGGACGGGGACACTCCGAGGGCTGTTGTGGTTTTTATGTTGTCTGCCTTTAGTGAGTTCTGACTCGAGCGGTTTGGGGGGTTCCACGGGGGGAACCACTGGAATGACCTCGCAGCTGGGCGCCTGTTGCCATGGTCGCCTCGTCGTCAGCGCATACTCCCTTGCAAAGCCGGACTTCCCCGCGCAGACACGGATAATCCGTTCATGGGCGCACGTTCCCGCTTCCAGCTGCAACTGCACGAGCGACGATGCTTGTTCACGTAATCCTTCGCGTCCTTCCGACCTCCCACGCCAGGGAGACCTCCGCTTTGTTGAAAACGATTTGCTTGTCATCCGTGTCAGGCGCGTCATGATACCGTGGACGCCGGCGAGGATTGCGAGTCACCTTTGGGAGATGCGTTTTTTTGTACCCGGCATCAGCGGCGAAGTATACAGGGTGTCACAAAAGAAACTTTACACGGTCTTTTTTACTGCAAAAACAAAACTAAGCATCGCTGAACGCTCATTCTCCGCCCAAAGGTAGAGCTAGAGGTCACAACCAGATGCCAAAGTTTCAGCCCGATCCGATGACTTAATCAAAAGTTATAAGTGATTTTCTAAAAATTTCAATGGGAAAATGAAGCCCATTTTTGCCCGTTTTCGGTTTCTGGTGCCATAGAGCCCCATGTGTTCGAAAACTCCGTCGGCCGCCATTTTCCCATTGAAAATATTAGAAAATCAGTTATAACTTTTGATTAAGTTATCGGATCGGGCTGAAACTTTGGCATCTGGTTGTGACCTCTAGCGCTACCTTTGGGCAGAGAATGAGCGTTCGGCGATGCCTAGTTTATTTTTGCGGTAAAAAAGACCGTGTAAATTTTCTTTTGTGACACCCTGTACTTCGTTTCATCTTCTGTTAAACCAAAACATTTTTTTTTATTTTTTTAGTTGCGTAGCACTGCAACGAGACGCGCAGTCGTCCGGATGATCTCATCGCCGTGGCGCGAGACTTGAACCTTTGACGGTCAGGTGCACTCGCTCAGCGGCCAGTCATAACGATCTCAACTTACCGAAGAAAAAAAGAAAAACGAGGAGAGTTTGTAAAAAAAGACCCTCTAGCCGGGGCAAACGACCCTGCACAGCCTGTTTATGAAATTCAACGCTGCCGTTTCATCCAGCGCGTCCGTGGAACGTCGTTTTAGCTTGGCTGGGATTGTATTTAAGAGCAAAAGGGGAAAACTCTCCAATAAAATACTTTGAAAGTCAATTGCTCCTGCTAGCGAATAAACTATTTTGGTGAAAACGCAAGCCATGAAATGACTGCAATTATTTTAGGCTCGCAGGGGTTTTCACGGATCAAAACTGCTGTTCATTTTGCTACTACAAAAACATAAAAAAGTAACTTCGAAAGTAACTTCGAAAGTAACTTCAAAAGTAATTCGCTACTCTTTTACAGTAGTTAGTAGTTTACTCAATTACTATTACAAATGCGTAATTTCTACTCTACTCTAATTACTTTTGGCGTCAATACTCAGTAACTTAACTTAACTACTTTTTTTGTTAACTTGTACATGTCTGGTTATAGCTGTATATTTTATTCTTCATTATAATAATCTAAGGGACGTTGAATAAATACTCATATAAAAACATGAATGCCGTTAGGCGTATAATAACAAGTTTGCAATTCCAAACGTCTAAACACTATAAAATCGCAACTGCCGAAAGCGGGTTTTTAGACAATTTCCGCCGGTGCCATGATTGGAGGAGCCTGAAGCCTAAACCCTATGCCCTACATAATCTATACTACGTTAGAAATATCAAAGTATAATATTCTAAAACATTAGAGTAAAATACACTTCCTATTGGAAAACTAGATTTTTAAATGCGAAATCTTATATTTTTAATGCGAAATTCATGTTGAAAACAGAACCGAATCATTTTTCAGCATATTTAGAGGCTTAAAACTCAAAACCAGTGCATATACTTCTAACGGAATGTATTCTGGGTAAAATAAGGGTGTAAAAAAAACGCGAAGCAAAAAAAAAAAGAAAAACAAATTAAAAATGTTTTTTTTATACACCGTGCTGAAATTGAACGAAAAGTGAAAACCTTCTCTGTTTTATAATTTATTTCTCAGTACTCGTACGTGATTAAGACACAAACTTTGCATAATGTGGAAGGCAATGGAAGGTTCTATACGTGGTATTGTTTTAAGAACAAAACTAAACATAGTCGACTAACAAAACAATTTGCAGTTCAGGTCAGAGTTGTTTGCGGAGGCATGTTTGGGGCTTTTACAAAGATTGGATCGACGAATAATAAATAGTAGTTGAAATGTCGTTTTACCGAATTGCATATATATCACAACAAAAAAAATATAGAAGCTCTGTTTTGAATACTTTGAGATTGAGAGTGGTTCAAAAACGCCACACACGACAATCGTCAAAACCTCGTAGTTCTTTCCCGCTTTTTTGAGATTTTGTTTTCTCAGGAACTAATCATGTCAGGAAATTAAAATAAAAAGGATTGTTCTTCTTGGAATATGCTCCACAAAATATAAAAATTTGAAGCAAAATAAAAAGTACGACTGCCACTTGTTGCCTGAATCCAAATGAAACCGCCAGTATATATATATATATATATATATATATATTCAATTCATAACTTTTATTTTCAGGCATTGGCTGCAGTCACAGGAGATCAGCGGAGTATTTCGTAGAATCACTAACGGGTGAAACCTGCAAGTTTGTGTCTTATTCCTGCACTAATGGGCTGCAGGACAGTGTGAGCGCGTGCAATAAAAACCAAAGTGACAAATCCGAAATGGGATACAACAGCAAGGACGCACTAGGACGGCGGGCGCAGATGCTGCCAACAAATGGAAGACCCCCGTATTGCAAAGAGTGGTAATGAGAGTTAACTGAAATTTACACCCAATCCATGTCTGATCAAATATTGGACCGAATAAAAACACCGAAACTGTACTCAAGTAAAGCGAACACTTACTTTTAAATTTTTCTGCCTGTTGAGATGAATTCTTGGCGTTCTTTTCTAGTCGCAACTTGAAAGGAACTAAACTCTAATATGGCATTGAACTTGTCTGAACCACCTAAACTTCAGCCTAATCCCAATCAGGGCGACGAACCGACTTAATACCGGACACGAAACGGGGAAAGACACCGTTTCTATTCAGTATAGGTCTGACGTTAAAATAAAATGTAACGAAACCGGGTTTACTGGCACTCGCAATGGGGGGGGGGGGGGGGGGGGGGGGGGGCGAGGTTTCAAGTAGACAAGACTACCCTTCTACCCTTAGCTTTTGAGGTGTCATGAACGAGGAAGCTGAATAAAACTTTTACGGTCTGGTAGACCTTAGTACATACCTCCATCAGTCATTGTTGTTGTTCGTTCCTCCGAACGATAATTTTTTATCTTGCGATCAAGAGTTTTGTTTGTTTGTTTTTTGTGATATAAAAACGCTTGCGAAAAGTTTTTTGACAAATATACTAACAATAAAAACAAATTTGTATTGAAGAAATATCTTGTTTTCGTCGTATACGAGATGACTAAAAAGGCAAACATTCCGTTGAAAAAAAAAATATCGCGTGGTATTAGTAAGTGCGTTGCCTGAAAACAAATATGGAGAGAATACAGGGTGTTCGCGCCACTTCCGGCCGCCATGACGGGGGAGAGAAGTGCTTCCGGTCTCCTATGTTTACCTTGTGTTTGGGTGGGTGCGCGACGGCTTTTGGCTCACTAGCGAGCAGATGCCCGAGAGCTTCACTCTAGAAATGCCCGTCTCGTGTTTTTAAGTTGCCAATGCGCACCGGCACGAACAAAATGTGGCAAGTGAAGTTTTCTCGCTTGTCTCGAGGCGAAGGACGCCACCGGCGCCGCCGTGCTTCGGTTATCGCAGCTAAGCAGACGGTGCCCGTCTACTTTGATATGCTGCAGACAGATGGCACTAAACGACGCGACGAACGACGAGAATGCTGCGCC